>WNWK01000827.1:112500-375074 GCA_009830355.1 Cherax destructor
TTGTCTTAAGTCGTTGTCAGTGATAGCACACCTTGAAGCTTGTCTTAGGTCGTTGTCAGTGATAGCACACCTTGAAGCTTGTCTTAAGTCGTTGTCAGTGATAGCACACCTTGAAGCTTGTCTTAGGTCGTTGTCAGTGATAGCACACCTTGAAGCTTGTCTTAGGTCGTTGTCAGTGATAGCACACCTTGAAGCTTGCCTTAGGTCGTTGTCAGTGATAGCACACCTTGAAGCTTGTCTTAGGTCGCTAAGGATGCACACCGAAGCCTGTCATGGTCGTGCGAATGCACACCTCTCGATGCTTGTGTTAGCTTTAGGTGCAGTTGATGGTGTGAGGGAGGCCAAGACGTTCTACACAACACACGTCAGACACTGTGTAGTTTCTGATGTTTGCGTCGCGGCAGGCGTGTGGAAAAGCTTTTCCCCTTTCGGACGTTTTCTGGACAAATATTTGAACTTGCGCAGCGTTTAGAATCTCAGACCATAGTCTTGTCTCCCCGTCCAGAAACCTGCCTTTCTTCTCACACAAAAAGAACTGTGTAAAAAAAAAAAACGAGACGGTAGGTATGATCTCAGATGTGTTCCTGTTGGCTCGCGCATGCGCATGCACACCCTTATATTTCTGTATAGTGTCCTCAGCGTATATAAGGAACGTTTACTTTACAACGAATTAAGCCACCAGAGTGTATAATGTGTTTACCCAGCCTCCGTTACCCTCCCCGTTTATGTAATTTGCTTATTGGTGGTTAAATATACGTCAGTTTAGGTTAATTAAAGTTAAACTAACCTAACTAACCCAACTTAAATTTATTAGGCAGAGAGATTTGGCGGACTGTCTGGCGGTGTAGATCATTTAGGAGTAGATTGACGTAAACTTGTTATAAAACAAACTCTGTTATCACAGAGGCATATATGCAAGCATCATGCAGTGCTGCGTAGTGCACATCATGCAGTGATGCATAGTGCAGCAGCATGCAGTGCTGCGTAGTGCAGCATCATGCAGTGCTGCATGGTGCAACATCATGTAGTCCTGCATGGTGCAACATCACGCAGTGCTGCGTGGTGCAACATCATGCAGTGTTGCATGGTGCAACATCAGTGCTGCATGGTGCCGTATCACAGCAGATAGTATATCAAGTATGGTTGATTATCTTGGGACTAAGGCAGGTATCTCAAGGAGGAGGGTACCTTGATGATGGTGAAGGACTCTTGATCGAAGGAACTGGGTTTAACCTTCCTTTTCTCGAGTCAAACCTGATTGCCTTCTCTCTCTGTCTTTATCTGTCTGTGCCCCCCCCCCTCTCTCTCTCTCTCTCTCTCTCTCTCTCTCTCTCTCTCTCTCTCTCTCTCTCTCTCTCTCTCTCTCTCTCTCTCTCTCTCTCTCTCTCTCTCTCTCTCTCTCTCTCTCGTTATAACAGTATCAGACATGAATATAAATGCTTGAAAGGCCGTGTAGCCCTAACAAAGATAAGGCACTTACAGTTGTCATTAGCAATGATCTAACGTGTAGTAAACAATGTCAGCCCGACAACAGAAAACTTAACACAACAACAGAAAACTTAACACAACAGTGCTACCTTCCACTGCTACAAATGTCACCCATAACACCAAAAATATATTTCACTTTATAGTGCAAATGTCAGACCTTGCCATGGTAGTAGTCGTATGAGTAGTGGTGGTAATATAAGGAAGCAGTAGTATGCGTAGTAGTGATTGTATAAGTAGAGGTGGTAGTAGTATAAATAGTGGTAGTATAAGTATTAGTAGTAGTACCAATATGAGTAGTAAAGTAGGATCTCTACTGCCACCTTTTACTTAATAAGGATATATACACCGAGATGTGTGTGTCTCTTAATGTGTATATACAGACTTTAATCCCTATTTTAGGGATTAAAATATTCTTGACTGGTGTTGCTCAGCTTACATGCAACCTTAATGACTCGTGTAGTCGACAGGTTTTAAACCCAATTAACTAACCGACCAACGTCTCTCAACATACAGGCACATGTTTCATTACATCATGGTAACCTTCACCCACATTTTCAGGCCAGCAGTGTAGTCGGAGGAAGTGGAGGTAGGCAAGAGAGCCTTCTGTTATATTATCCTAACATATCCTATCTATGTATAAATTATGTGCTTATGTGACGTTTGGAAACGTTGATTAGGCAATTTTTTTGCTCACCATTAGCCTTGTCAATCCAGTGGATTGAATACGCTTCTATTGAGTGAGACATATCGTCATAGCCCCTGTGGTTAATGTATTCATTTGGAGGTATTACATTCCCTTTATAACTCACCTGTCTAAACAGAAGTTCAGATAATTAGAGTATAGCTAAACTCTCGCTCTTTCTCTCTCTCAATTGTACACATACGCATATACACACACTGACTATAAGTGTTTAGACTCCATCTCATGTGACTTCATCTGACTATGTATGTATCTGCCACCATTGTGGACATGGAGATAAATCGATGGCAAGTATTCAGTCGGGGCATTAAAGCATGAAATTGAAGAGCTCACACACTACACAACAGAGAGCCTCAAGTGTGTCGCGATTGGAACACAAAAATATGCGCGAGATACACAGACAAATTGACTCCATTAGTTCTATATTACCGAAGTCTACCCTTCAAACTGGAACGGTAAATACGGACAAGAGTAAGTAAATACGTTTGGATGCCTTGGATGCTTATATTAACCACAGCGTTTCGCTCACACAGCTGTCTTTATCGAGGCGGTTACTTAATAAATCATGGGCGTATCCCCTTCGTTCAGAGTTGTACGTGGTATATGGTGGTACCGACAAACTGTGGTAAAAGACGCTGCAGGACTTTTATTACTGCAAACGTTTTGCC
Source organism: Cherax destructor (assembly GCA_009830355.1). NCBI lineage: Eukaryota > Metazoa > Arthropoda > Malacostraca > Decapoda > Parastacidae > Cherax > Cherax destructor. The sequence goes on from WNWK01000827.1 coordinate 115,357, forward strand.
ACGAGTAGCTTCGTCAGTACATTAGGATTGAAACGTGGCGAAACGTTTCCTTTAATAACTATCTTCAAAATAGCACACGAGTGACCTCCCACTTGGTCCAGTCTACATTTATTGAGTACTAAGGGTACTAAGGTTATATATATATATATATATATATATATATATATATATATATATATATATATATATATATATATATATATCTTTCTTCTTTCTTTCAACACGTCGGCTGTTTCCCACCGAAGCGGGGTGGCCCAAAAGGAAAAACGAAAGTTTCTCCTTTTACATTTAGTAATATATATATATACAGGAGAAGGGGTTACTAGCCCCTTACTCCCGGCATTTTAGTCGCCTCTTACGACACGCATGGCTTACGGAGGAAGAATTCTGTTCCACTTCCCCATGGAGAATATATATATATATATATATATATATATATATATATATATATATATATATATATATATATATATATATATAAAAGTACACTTTGTCGTTTTATTAGGTACACTTATACACCTGTTCGTTAATGCAAATACCTAATCATCCAATCACGTGGCAGCACCTCACTGCCTAAAATCATACAGACATGGTTAAGAGGTTCAATTGTTCATACCAAGCATCAGAATGGGGAAGATATATGATCTAAGTGACTTTGACCGTGGAATGATTGTTGGTGCCAGACGAGGTGGTTTGAGTATCTCAGAAACTGCTGATCTCCTGGGATTTTCACGCACACCAGTCTCTAGAGTTTACAGATAATGGTCTGAAAAGCAGAAAACATCCAGTGAGTGGCAGTTCTGTGGGCGAAAACGCCTTGGTAATGAGATGTCATAGAATGGCGAGACTGGTTAAATCTGACAGGAAGACGAAAGTAACTCAAATAACCAATCATTAAAACAGTGGCATGCAGAAGGGCATTTCTGAATGCACAACAGGTCGAACCTTGAAGTGGGTGGGCTACAGCAGCAGAAGACCACACCAGGCTCCACTTCTGTCGGCTAAGAACAAGAAACTGAGGCTACATTGGGCACAGGCTCACCAAAACTGGACAGTTGAATATTGGAAAAACATCGCCTGGTCTGACGAATCGCGATTTCTGCTGAGATATGCAGATTGTAGGGTTAGAATTTGGCATAAACATGAATACATGGATCCATCTTCCCTTGTGTTAACGGTTTAGGCTGATGGTAGTAGTGTAATGATGAGGCGAATGTTTTCCTGGCACACATTAGGCCCCATAATACCAAATGAACATTGTTTAAATGCCACAGCTTACCTGAGTATTGTTGTTGACCCTGTGTATACCTTTATAGTCAGTGTACTCATCTTCCAATGGCTGCTTCCAGCAGGATAAGGCGCTATCACAAAGCACATGTCATCTTAAGTTGTTTCCAAGAACAAGACAATGAGTTCATTGTACTCCAATGACCTCCACAGTAAACCAGATCTAAATCCAATAGTGATGTGATGAAACGGGAGATTTGCAGCATGAATGAACAGACGACAAATCTGCAGTAACTGCGTGATGTTAACATAGACCAAAATCTCTAAGGAATATTTCCAGCACCTTGCTGAATCCACGCCACGAAGAATTCAGGCTGTTCTGAGGGCAATGAAAGGCTCTACCCAGTTCTAGAAGGGTGTACCTAATTAAGTGGCCACTGAATGTATATATATATATACACATACCCACTGAAAAATATACATCTCTTATGTGCATATCCATTGATGCTCACTATGTGTAGGTTCTGGTGATGATGATGACAACGATAATGATGATGATGATGGCTTGATTACATTGCGTAGGAGAGGTAGGGGGGGGGGTGACCGCCCTCCATCCTTTCCCTTTCCTTCCTTCCCCTTTACCTCCCTCCTTTCCCTTCCTTTCCCTCCTCCCTTTCCCTTCCCTCCTTCCTTTTCCCCTCCCTCCTTTTCCTTCCTTCCCCTCCTCTCAGCTTTTAATACTTCTGGACCCTTGCCTGCGTCTCATTGTTCTCAGCATAGTTATGAAAGGAAAGATAACCAAATGTACCAGTGAGAGAATTACCTTGCAAATGTAGCCAGATCGTCCAGGCAAGGATATTAAGGTTACGCTTGTTTCCTTAAATGTCTAACGACTTCCAGGGTCGTCAAGGCTAACAGCGTAAACTCTCGGTCCGTATACACTGATAAGCAGTCTCTGTGTATATTGCCAGGTTTACTGACTATCCACTATAAAAGGGTCATTAAGACAAATAAATCCGTAGTGCATATGCATAGACATACCGACCTGCTAGTGTATATGCAGAGAGAGAGAGAGAGAGAGAGAGAGAGAGAGAGAGAGAGAGAGAAAACACACACATGTCTGTGTAAACACACTTCAGTGTATATACACTGAGAAAAACATACCTCGCGATTTATTTACGTTGAGAGATCTGGTATACAGTACACCTCAGTGTATATACACATACACACCTCGATTCATTTAAATTTAGAGATATAGACCTCACTGTATATACACAAATACCTCTCGCTGTATATACACTGAGAAATACACACCTTCATGTATTTACATTGATGACAAATAAAGTATGAACCTCAATGCATATACATGAACACACACCTAAGGATATTCACACTGAGAATATATACCTTTCGTTGTATATACAATGGCATATACAATTTCCCTGTTCTACGTGGAATATCTTACGTAATCCCAAACCTAACCTGCATATGCATCTTCCTATTGTAAAGCAAGAGGACAATATATATATATATATATATATATATATATATATATATATATATATATATATATATATATATATATATTTTAATATATCGCATGAGTGCAGATATATAAGACAAAGAAAATAGAATATAAAACCTGAGCTCTTACATTGATCTCTGTTTTATTCTATTTATGTGTTGTTAACGTAAGTGCACAGGTGAAATGCGGCCTTAATTAATGACCTTTAGTAGAGTCGATGAGCTTCAATCCTTTTCAACAATCGAAATATTACACGGTAACCCATTCAACAATAGGAATAGTTGTAGTCAGTATCTCAGTCTGGTCTTCAAGATGGGAGCGGGGGATGGGAAGACGCTGGTGCTGGAGAACTCTTGAAACCACTCTTCTTTTCCTTGGACCAAATCTGATTACTAAATCTCATCTTCAGATTCCCACGGCTTTAGTGCTTCCCGTGAATATAATAATAATAATAATAATAATAATAATATCGGCTTTTGGAAAAATGACATAATTATCAAAGATACTCTGGAACAAAATTGTTATGGTTTAACGACATGATAATGTGGTAATTCTATGAGATTTTTAATGTTATCCAAATTGACTGGAATGCTTTGACTGGGATATTAGAGTTAAACCGCCTTCTACAAGTACTTAAGGTTTGCTTTTTAAAGGAGGCCTGTACTAACCCGAGGGAATAACTAGCTAGATCACCTAGTTTTGGCAAACTAGGAGACTAGTAAGCAGTATAGAAATTGGTGTCTCCAGTGTCGTCGTCATCCCTGTATTCGACTGATAAAGCCTGCTGTGCAGGCAACAAGTTTCGTAAATAAAGGTAACTAAATGTAACAAACGTGACTTACTCATCAATTTGTGGTAGTAAAGACACTGGTAGCAGAGAATCCTTTTACTACCGGAATAAAAGTTTCTCTTCTACCAGCGTCTTTATTCCAACGCTTGTCTCTTGCCATTGTCTACCGCCTCATCAGTTTGTCACTATTGTAGACCATTTTAATACGATCACTGAAGAGCTGGGCGCATGTAATCGAGTGTTGCTGGCGAAGGTTATGGTGATGTACGCGCACCAGTGTTCACCTAGGCTGGAGCAACGTGCGAAACGATACTATTATCAGCTGAGATGGCTTACCGTGCCGCGGGTATGACTTTCCAATACATGCGAACACCTCACCAGCAGGCGATGTGAAGCCAATGTTCACCAGTGGGGGGAAAAGTCCGGCTATTCCAACATATGCTTAGTTTTATTGAAAGGTTTTTGATATTAGCAAAAGTCGTATCAAATAAAATGAAAATAAAAAAATCTACCATAGTCAGATTGATAGCTATAATTACATGAAATAGGTTGGATAAAGAGAAACGATAATAGAGAGTTAAGAGGCCAGCCTAGTAATTGCCAGGATGATAATGCTTCCATGTTAAATCGATGATGGCGGTGTAAGCCGCCAGGTAGTGAGAGAAATATTGCGTGAAGATAAATATTTATTAAGACGTTTCGTTCAAGACTGAACTTTAGGGAGAATGCTTGACAAAGTCCGGGCCTTGAGTAAGACAAGATGCGGTTTATGGCATGTTATTGACAAGACGTTTCGCCCATCTGGGATATTTTAACGTATAAAATTGTCTCTTGAGTGTGTATATATGCTGACAGTTTACTTAAATTAATATTACAAGAGTTAAAATATTCTTAACTGTTGGTGAATGCATGCAGTCTTAATAACCCTCGTGTAGTCGATACGCTTTAAACCTCATTATTAAGTAGCTTCTTTGAAGGAGGGGGGGGGGTAATCCCACCTTTGATAATTAAAGCAGCGTGTGCTTCCCATCTCATTATCGTCGGAGAGACATTTTTATCTCCACACTTCCCTCCTGCTGGTTGAAGTGTTCCCCAACAGTAGCAACTGTGATGGTGGCACAACTCATTACCTGCAAAGTCTGCTAGAAATACAGTGTAGGAGAAATCATTGTAGGAGGTACCTGCATCAGTAACACACATGTCGACACCTGATAATTATCTCATCTTCTGTTGTCTTCGTATATCTGCATTGAATTGAAAAAAATAAAGCCACTGGTTGGTAAAATGTAATGTAATTCCTCACCTGGGTATTTTTATAGATACCTGTGATTAATTCAGCTAATTATCGGTTTTGTGTACTATTATCATAATAAGAGGGGCCTTCATGCCAGTGAAGGGCTCTTGAACCAAAGAACTGGAACTATCTTGTCTTTCCTTGGACGGTGATTACCTCCTAGTTGCTGTTTCACCCTCTACGTGCTTCGAGTATGCCCAAGTTTTCCTTCTTTTACTGTTGATAGTAGTGTCATAGAATGCTTACTATATAACGTTGCATAGGTGTTCATTTACCTAACTTGATTGTCGGTATAGTTATACCTGTCATGCTCTCACCATGGGATACCTTAGTTAAATTTATTCATTTTTTTAATTAATTATTAAAACAGTTAATCTCCCATTAAAGTAAATCCCAGTATTTGGAGCACCAGCTCAATCACGTATTTAATTTATACACCTGCCATTTAATACAAGCATTATTGATTCAGGGCCGCATTTATTTGAAAATTATTTGACATCTATGACTTTTCTATATGGTTGTTTTAGCACAGTATTAACTGATGCAACGGGACATATCTGAAGGATAAACTATGTAAGAGTAGCTGCTATATTTGGCTCTGGGAGATGGTACAGACCATTACAATACTAAGATAATAAGATATTAAAATTAGGAATTGGAACCGTAACAAGCTTCAGGGTAATGAAACACCGGTACACAATAGTCAGGGAACAATATACCACCTGGCAGTAGTGAGGAACAATATACCACCTGACAGTAGTGAGGAACAATATACCACCTGGCAGTAGTGAGGGAACAATATACCACCTGGCAGTAGTGAGGAACAATATACCAGACAGGCAGTAGTGAGGAACAATATACCAGACAGGCAGTAGTGAGGGAACAATATACCAGACAGGCAGTAGTGAGGGAACAATATACCAGACAGGCAGTAGTGAGGGAACAATATACCAGACAGGCAGTAGTGAGGGAACAATATACCAGACAGGCAGTAGTGAGGAACAATATACCAGACAGGCAGTAGTGAGGAACAATATACCAGACAGGCAGTAGTGAGGAACAATATACCAGACAGGCAGTAGTGAGGGAACAATATACCAGACAGGCAGTAGTGAGGGAACAATATACCAGACAGGCAGTAGTGAGGAACAATATACCAGACAGGCAGTAGTGAGGGAACAATATACCAGACAGGCAGTAGTGAGGAACAATATACCAGACAGGCAGTAGTGAGGGAACAATATACCAGACAGGCAGTAGTGAGGGAACAATATACCAGACAGGCAGTAGTGAGGAACAATATACCAGACAGGCAGTAGTGAGGGAACAATATACCAGACAGGCAGTAGTGAGGAACAATATACCAGACAGGCAGTAGTGAGGGAACAATATACCAGACAGGCAGTAGTGAGGGAACAATATACCAGACAGGCAGTAGTGAGGGAACAATATACCAGACAGGCAGTAGTGAGGAACAATATACCAGACAGGCAGTAGTGAGGGAACAATATACCAGACAGGCAGTAGTGAGGGAACAATATACCAGACAGGCAGTAGTGAGGAACAATATACCAGACAGGCAGTAGTGAGGGAACAATATACCAGACAGGCAGTAGTGAGGGAACAATATACCAGACAGGCAGTAGTGAGGAACAATATACCAGACAGGCAGTAGTGAGGGAACAATATACCAGACAGGCAGTAGTGAGGAACAATATACCAGACAGGCAGTAGTGAGGAACAATATACCAGACAGGCAGTAGTGAGGAACAATATACCAGACAGGCAGTAGTGAGGGAACAATATACCAGACAGGCAGTAGTGAGGGAACAATATACCAGACAGGCAGTAGTGAGGAACAATATACCAGACAGGCAGTAGTGAGGGAACAATATACCAGACAGGCAGTAGTGAGGGAACAATATACCAGACAGGCAGTAGTGAGGAACAATATACCAGACAGGCAGTAGTGAGGAACAATATACCAGACAGGCAGTAGTGAGGGAACAATATACCAGACAGGCAGTAGTGAGGGAACAATATACCAGACAGGCAGTAGTGAGGGAACAATATACCAGACAGGCAGTAGTGAGGGAACAATATACCAGACAGGCAGTAGTGAGGGAACTGTAGTAGAGCTGTGAGTGTGTTGTTCGTAAAATACTGTAACTACAGTAGAGTGTGTTTGTAAAGCACTATAACTACAGTAGAGCTGTAAGTGTGTTGTGTAACCCTGTAACTACAGTAGAGCTGTGAGTGTGTCGTCTGTGTAACACTATAACTGCAGTAAAGCTGCGAGTGTGTCGTCTGTGTAACACTATAACTGCAGTAAAGCTGTGAGTGTGTCGTCTGTGTAACACTAACTGCAGTAAAGCTGTGAGTGTGTCGTCTGTGCAACACTAACTGCAGTAAAGCTGTGAGTGTGTCGTCTGTGCAACACTAACTGCAGTAGAGCTGTGAGTGTGTCGTCTGTGTAACACTATAACTGCAGTAAAGCTGTGTGTGTCGTCTGTGTAACACTAACTGCAGTAAAGCTGCGAGTGTGTCGTCTGTGTAACACTATAACTGCAGTAAAGCTGCGAGTGTGTCGTCTGTGTAACACTAACTGCAGTAAAGCTGTGAGTGTGTCGTCTGTGTAACACTATAACTGCAGTAGAGCTGTGAGTGTGTCGTCACTGTAACACTATAACTGCAGTAGAGATGTGAGTGTCGTCTGTGTAACACTATAACTGCAGTAAAGCTGTGAGTGTGTCGTCTGTGTAACACTATAACTGCAGTAGAGCTGTGAGTGTCGTCTGTGTAACACTATAACTGCAGTAAAGCTGTGAGTGTGTCGTCTGTGTAACACTATAACTGCAGTAAAGCTGTGAGTGTGTCGTCTGTGTAACACTATAACTGCAGTAAAGCTGTGAGTGTGTCGTCTGTGTAACACTATAACTGCAGTAAAGCTGTGAGTGTGTCGTCTGTGTAACACTATAACTGCAGTAAAGCTGTGAGTGTGTCGTCTGTGTAACACTATAACTGCAGTGAAGCTGTGAGTGTGTCGTCTGTGTAACACTATAACTGCAGTAAAGCTGTGAGTGTGTCGTCTGTGTAACACTATAACTGCAGTAAAGCTGTGAGTGTGTCGTCTGTGTAACACTATAACTGCAGTGAAGCTGTGAGTGTGTCGTCTGTGTAACACTATAACTGCAGTAAAGTTGTGAGTGTGTCGTCTGTGTAACACTATAACTGCAGTAAAGTTGTGAGTGTGTCGTCTGTGTAACACTATAACTGCAGTAAAGCTGTGAGTGTGTCGTCTGTGTAACACTATAACTGCAGTAAAGCTGTGAGTGTGTTGCCTAAAAAATAGATTTCCGTGCAATTTCCGTCCTGTAAATATTAGGAGGAAGTCACTTATACGTTTTACTGGGGCAGTGTATTGTTTGTTATGGTGTATTGTGTCATGATGTATTGTTTGTTTCGGTGTATTGTGTGTTATGATGTATTGTGTGTTACGGTGTTGTGATACATCGTGTGATACAGTGTAATGTGTCTTACGGTGTATTGTGTGTTACGGTGTATTGTGTGTTACGGTGTATTGTGTGTTACGGTGTGTTGCGTTGCGGCGTATTGTGTGTTACGATATCTAGTACTTTTAATATATGTAGTTGCTTGTTATTGTATCTGTAATTATGGTGTAGAAATATACCTAGTTGGATGAATCTTATTGAAGCTAGCTGGCCCAGTGGCTAAAGCGACGGTCTGGAGTTGTGAGACTCTCTGATCGCGGGTTCTAACCCCATCCGTGGTATGGTTTGTTTGGAATCGTATCATTACGATTTCGTGAGTCTTGAACACGGAACGGATAGGGTTGAACCCCATGGCACTTACCTGGAGTTTTAAGACTCATTCGCCATGTTAATAGTGCATTTGTTTATTGCAAGATAAATCGTTTACATTTATGGTTTTGATGGGTTTATGTGAAAGATATTGTTAGATAGGGAGTGATGAAACACGTGGTAGTGCTGTCTGGCTGTGTTGACACGTAACACCACACAAGTTATTGATGACTCTAACGAGGTTCACAGTTCATATCTGAATTAACAGTCTTCTTCGTCTACTCTTTCATATCTGTGTTATGACTTTAGCTGTGGTTATCATGTCTTCTTTTTTTCATTCTCTCAGTCAGAGTTGTCAATTTTAGTGTTTTCAACCTTTCATTATAACTTTTTTTTAGCTCTGCCATTTATTTTGTAGCTCGTATTTGATTTTTTTTTCTAATATATCTACGATTTTGTGTGTGTGTGTGTGTGTGTCTTGCACACAACAAAAGTTATTCAAAGTTGGACAGATTATTAAAGATGGTGAAAATCTGTGTGTCGTCTGCTATTTTGCAACATTCCATGAAAGGTTATCCTAATAAACATGGTTTTTAATGTAGCCAGCAGAACTTTTGTTGCCCTGCTTTTATTTGCAATGTTGTTTTAATTATAAAGTGCATTTACAGTGTTTATGAAATGGGACTAAGATGAGAGCTGATGTAAAGAGGAAATTGTCGTATCAGGAGAAAATGCTGAGGAATTCACAGTGATAATCCAAGCGCTATATGACTTACGGGTTTAGATCTTGTCCACGAATAATATAATACTTCATTAACAAACAAAACATACCCCTCGTACGAAGGTTCGCAGTTACATGATCAATTATTGTTTTTTTTTTTAACAATGAATGAATATGTGAACGAAGCTCGTGAGAATGTAAAGACCTTAGTTTCTGAGTCTGACGCTCGGGGAAACAGTACTTGACAGTGTTTATGAAACTTTAACGAGGTATTGGAAAGAGATTGTCAGTGTTTTGCTCGTGTAGACATCAGATCCAAGGCACGGCAGCCAGTGTTTGAATGTATTTTATATCAACGCTGGCAACAAATTTCAGAACTGTAACCATATACCCAAGAACAATATAGCTATTGAAAATGTCTATATGTGTATAAGGAAATTAAAGTTTGTATAGACTCGTGTGGTTATTATGACAAGTGGAAAAAGTGAGGATCGAGAACAGAGTGAAGGCGTCCCAGTATGAACCTAGGGCGTCTAACTCCCTTGTACTCGCTGGCTGAGGATAGGGAAGAGACGGTGTATATGTTGGACGAGGAGCCACCAGACGAACAAGGTACTGCACAATTTGACATTTATAATGCTGTAACAGTAGATGGTATGGTAATACTGACGAGTTGTACATTATCAAGGCACAAAAGCAGTAATTGCAAACTTTATTAAACGGATCGCCAATACAACATTCTTTCTCAAGTGATTATTGACTTCATTCAGAAAAAGACTGCTGTAGAGGCGAAACGTTTTTGTAAATTTTAAATTGTTGCTTTTGCATCTTCATCTAAAAGTTATACTGTCTTGGAATTTATATAAGTATTTATAATTTAAAATATCCCTCACTTAATCCTCCTCTATTATAAATTTTGAAATGTTGGGAGACATGACGGTTTGTGTAGGATTCACCACATATAAGATTTTTATATAAATATTGCTGTTTTATGTTTTTTATTATCGGGTTTCAAATATTTGCTCTGCAGTGTAAATTAATTGTGGTTATAGGTTATAGCCCATATTACAGGTACCTTCTCTCCACTACAAGCGTATCCATATATATATATATATATATATATATATATATATATATATATATATATATATATATTATAGGCATACATACCAACACACACACACACATACTTTAGTAAGGAATCGTTCAAGACACTGTATACTGTGTACGTCAGGCCCATATTGGAGTATGCAGCACCAGTTTGGAACCCACACCTGGTCAAGCACGTCAAGAAATTAGAGAAAGTGCAAAGGTTTGCAATAAGGTTAGTTCCGGAGCTAAGGGGAATGTCCTATGAAGAAAGGTTAAGGGAAATCGGCCTGACGACATTGGAGGACAGGAGGGTTAGGGGAGACATGATAACGACAAACAGAATACTGCGAGGAATAGATAAGGTGGACAGAGACATGATGTTCCAGAGAGGGGACACAGAAACAAGGGGTCACAATTGGAAGTTGAAGAGTCAGACGAGTCAAAGGGATGTTAGGAAGTATTTCTTCATAGAGTTGTCAGGAAGTGGAATAGTCTTAACAAGTGATGTAGTGGAGACAGGAACCATACATAGCTTTAAGACGAGGTATGATAAAGCTCATGGAGCAGGGAGAGAGAGGACCTAGTAGCGGTCAGTGAAGAGGCGGGGCCAGGAGCTAAGTCTCGACCCCTGCAACCACAATTAGGTGAGTACACACACACACACACACACACACACACATTTCTTTAACCAAGATCTCTGACCGCACCAGAACAACAACACTTGTCACATATATTCTGTGCGCTCCCATTGTTGACTTTGCACCGGGATTTCCTTCCAGAGTTTAATAAAAGTTTTCTTAGCTCCTCCATCCTTTAGAAGCCTCGCTTTCTATTTTTCCTGTATAACACAACTCTAAAATTACGTGTAGAAGCTTCCTTTCTTTAAATAATGCAGACAGATAAAACTAGGTAAAGTTGTATAAAATTTCTTCAGTTGTAGTAGTAGTGGTAGTGTTTGTAGTAGTAGTGATGGTTGTAGTAGTAGTAGTAATAGTTGTAGTAGTAATGGTTGCAGTAGTAGTTGATTGTAGTAGTGGCTGTAGTAGTGGTTGTAGTAGTAGTAGTGGTTGGAGTAGTACATAGGCTGCATCAACACATTAACCATCTCGGATAGGCTGCAGCAACACCTTAACCACCTCGGATAGGCTGCAGCAACACCTTAACCACCTCGGATAGGCTGCAGCAACACCTTAACCACCTCGGATAGGCTGCAGCAACACCTTAACCACCTCGGATAGGCTGCAGCAACACCTTAACCACCTCGGATAGGCTGCAGCAACACCTTAACCACCTCGGATAGGCTGCAGCAACACCTTAACTACCTCGGATAGGCTGCAGCAACACCTTAACCACCTCGGATAGGCTGCAGCAACACCTTAACCACCTCGGATAGGCTGCAGCAACACCTTAACCACCTCGGATAGGCTGCAGCAACACCTTAACCACCTCGGATAGGCTGCAGCAACACCTTAACCACCTCGGATAGGCTGCAGCAACACCTTAACCACCTCGGATAGGCTGCAGGAACACCTTAACCACCTCGGATAGGCTGCAGCAACACCTTAACTACCTCGGATAGGCTGCAGCAGCACCTTAACCACCTCGGATAGGCTGCAGCAACACCTTAACCACCTCGGATAGGCTGCAGCAACACCTTAACCACCTCGGATAGGCTGCAGCAACACCTTAACCACCTCGGATAGGCTGCAGCAACACCTTAACCACCTCGGATAGGCTGCAGCAACACCTTAACCACCTCGGATAGGCTGCAGCAACACCTTAACCACCTCGGATAGCTGCAGCAACACCTTAACCACCTCGGATAGGCTGCAGCAACACCTTAACCACCTCGGATAGGCTGCAGCAACACCTTAACCACCTCGGATAGGCTGCAGCAAACCTTAACCACCTCAGATAGGCTGCAGCAACACCTTAACCACCTCGGATAGGCTGCAGCAACCCTTAACCACATGATAGGCTGCAGCAACACCTTAACCACCTCGAATAGGCTGCAGCAACACCAATTAACCACCTCGGATGGCTGCAGCAAACAACCAGGATAGAGCTGAGCACTACCCGGATAGGCTGCAGCAACACCTTAACCACCTCAGATATGCTGCAGCAACACCTTAACTACCTCAGATATTCTGCAGCAATACCTTAACCACCTCAGATAGGCTGCATCAACACCTTAACCACCTTTACATAAGTTGCACTGCCCGCCCGCCCTTTGGCATTTTGCCGCCACGTTCACAAATATAATAAAGTTTGCTTTAATCTCGCTCCTACGCTTTTATCTCCCTCAAGTTTTTCATTTCGTATTTTGTACTCTTTTTATTTCTTTCGCCATATTGCCAGGTGGCGCAATATATGCTTCCATGCTGCTTGCCCCTGCTGCTGTGTTCCTTAAACACACCGAGAGGGGAAGGGGAGTGGCTTGATGCTAGTGTAGGTTTCTTGATTCAAAGAATTGGAGGTTCCTTCTTCCTTGGGTCGAACCTGGTTGCCTCCCCCGCTCCAGGCACTTTATGACCCTTGTGGGATTATTTTATCGCTTACCAATAATAATAAAAAATCTAATAATAATAATAAGCCCACAAACTCCAGCCTAGTCTGCAGGTTGGTTTATTGTTTAAATTCTCTCTCTCTGTCTGCCTGTCTCTACACACACACATGCAAAGAGGTAGTCTCTAGTCCCATTCCCAGTATCACACCTGCAACTTTCCACATACATCCTGTTTATTTTTTTTCATTTTGTTATGGGTTGGTACAACGTGCAGTACTCGCTTCTTTTATTTTCACCGCCACCTTGGCAGATCTCACGGTTCTCTCCTTAATCCTCCTCCCTCCAGTGACACACACACAGGTGTGGGGTCAGTGCAGTGTTGTGTGCGACCACCACCTTGTCCTGTGAGTGACTCCATCACTCACTAACATAGGTGTGGGGTCAATGCAGTGTTGTGTACTAGAGATGTATCGGATATCCGCATCCGCGGAACATCCGCACAGTTTCTTGCATCCGCATTTTACTGTAAACATATATCCGCATCCGCAAAATAAGTAAGACATCCTCATACACATCCACATTCGCGGATATCTAAATTTTCACATCCGATACATCTCTATTGTGTACGACCACCACCTTGTGCTACGAGTGACTCCCATCACCAACTTCACGCAGTTTACAGCACATAACTTGGACTTTACCCTTCTCATTTCAAAACAAACGGAAATTAAAACTAGACTGTTTCGGTCTGTCCTGGACCAATGTTAACGTTATAAATGCGAGTTCCTCTCATTGCATAACAGGTATTAACCACAAGGATGATAGGAAGACACTTATTACAGAAGAAACATTTATTAAAGACAACGTTTTGCTCTAGGTAGAGCTTTATCAAGTCAGGATGAACTTGGTAAAGCTCTTCCCTAAGCGAAACATCGTGTAAAATGAGTGAGGTGGACCAAGTGTGCTTTTCCTCCGGGTTTCCTCTTGTTTCGCTACTTCACACAACGTACCCAACAATGTCTGGTAATGAGACACTTAGGTATCTTTGTTGTGAAAACGTTTCGCCAACCAGTGGCTTCCTCAGTCCAAAACAGAAGAATGGTTGAAGATCGGAAGGAGTTTGAGGTAACAAGTCCCTCGTCCTGAAGTGGATGTGATTGATGGACTGATCACATCGACTCCAGGCTGAGGGACTGATTACCTCAAACTCCTGATCTTCAACCATTCATCTCTGTACTGGACTGGGGAAGCCACTGGTTAGCAACACGTTACCACAATAAAGATACCCAAGTGTTGTACAAGTGTCTAATTCATCATCCTGTTGGTTCTCTGAATCATTTATCTACAACACTTGTTGGCGACCTACGGCCCACGGGCCGTAGGCCAAATGATGTTAAATATATGTCAGAGTTTAGAATGTACTATGTTTATCTCTTATTGACTATGGCGATAGGTGTGGCCCGCCAAGCGTTCAGACATGGGCCCTGGCCCCTAGGCATAACAACATTGCCCACCCCTGATCTACAACGTATGGTAAGAAGGCAAATGACTGCCGACAATTTGAGGAAAATTATCAAGAATACATTCAATTAAGACATCTTTAATGAGGATATTGCTGTTCTGGGACCTTGAATACTTCAGTTACGTGTATTTGAAGAGATCGAGATTCAAGGACCGAAGCGGTTTCAATAAAGGCGTCCTAAGTGAATGCATTTAAGTACATTTCTCTCGAGCAACAAGTACAAACTGGTACTTAGTTTGTAATTAAACCAGCTGGCATTCGCACTCCTCACTGATGACGTCACGCACTCCCCAGTAATGATATCTCGCACTCCTCAGTGATGACGTCTCTCACTCCCAGTAATGACATCTCCCACGCTTCTTGATGACATCTCGCAATCCCGGTGTGTATAAGTCAGCTTTCTGAGCTCCTCTATATAGTGGATTTTTTTTTTTTTTGTAAATGTGATTGAAAAAGTACATCCAAAACTAACCGGCACGTGGAAAGGTCTTCATAGTACGCACTATTCAATTTTGTGTACACTTCAATTGCATTTGTAAAACAAAATTCACTATATACTGTAGAATAGCCGTTAGAGAGCCGACTGTATAGCCTCTCAGTGTATATATCCTGTGTGGTGAAGACTTGATCCTCTGTCTGCTCAGACAAACACGCTTGTTATATGTACTTCATGGTTAACGTCAGCCCTCAGTCTTCATTTAAGGGAACACTTGGCAAAACAGGCTTCAAGGAGGGATATCTTGAAAGGTGAAGAACTCTTGATTTAGGGAAATGGAACTACTCCCCCCTTCCTCAGATCAAACCTGATTACCTAAAGACACTGACACTGTATGCCCCTTATGGAATTAGCACCTCTCTATGATTATAATAATAATAACAGGGGCTAGTAACCCCTTCTCTTGTATAAATTACTAAATTTAAAAAGAAAAACGCAAGTTTTTCTTTTTAGGTCACCCTGCCTCGGTGGGATATGGCCGGTTCTTTGAAAAAAAAAATAATAGCAATAATAATTGTATTTCAGATCGTTCCCGTCCCTGGTGGAAGAGCTGGAACAGGAAGTACGTTTTGCTGTGTGGCACTTGTGGCACCTCGGCCGTCCTGCTTGGCACTTTCTACCTCATCATCTACTTCGTGCTCAGGTCGTACACCTCGTCTCTGCAGTACTTCGAGACTATACCCACCTACGTACCTGCCGCCGTGGTAAGTACCCTGACAGTGTACGAGCAAGACACATGTGCAACGCTTAGGTATATTTAATTTCTTTCAGACACTTTGGTATCTTTATTTTCTTTCAGACACATGTGCAACACTTTCGTATCTTTACTTGTCTTATTCATCAACTTGTCTGTACTGTATATTAGATATAATATGAAACCCTTAGTGTTTACACTGCGTGGATTAATCCATACAACTTTTGCGCTTTATGGCAGTATGATAATATTATTAGACTTCCAATGTATTTTTATTTTCCAACCAATTATAGTACCTGCACTCTGATGGATGGGTCGGGGTGTTGTTGTTCTAGAGGTGGGGAAGTACAGTGTTTGCACTCTGATAGATGGGTGGGGGTGTTGTGGTTCTTATGGGGAAGTACAGTACTTAACACTCTGAACGATGGGTTGAAATGTTTTGGTTCTAAAGGTGGGAAATGCAGAGTCTTCAGGTCCAAAAGCTGAAGCTCAAACCACATAAACTGAACTAAATAACTAGGCAATAACAGACCCATACATGCAACAACGAGATTGGTGCAATAAATGATTGAAAGGGATTTCGAGGAGAGACAACACTAGAAGAGAGGAGGACCAGGGGAATATGATCATGGCATACAAAATACTCCCTGGATTAAATAGTTCATAGATAGACTGTGAAGGGAGGAGAGGAAAGCAGGGGACGTAGATGGCAGTTAATGAGGCGGATGGATGAGCTATAGTTCTAGAAGTTATAATTGTACTGTTTCATTGTCAGGGTGGTAAGTGGAAGCTAAATATCATTGAAGTTTGAGACAGGGTCAGCTGTGACTCGACACCTACAAAAACAATTAGGCGAGCACAACTAGGTGAGTAATGGGAGGATAATACAATGGTAGACAATTCCAACAGTATGTAAATAAAACACACAATGCTGGTTATGGCATTTTGTTGAAAATGGTATAAAATACCGACAAGTTGATGATTAAGACACATGTGCAACAGTTGGGTATCTTTATTGTTGAAAAGTTCCACCTACACAGTAGACTTCTTCAGTCAAAATAAAGATGATGCAAACAGTCCACCATCCTTGGAGAAATAATATTTGAGGTGGTCAGTCCCTCAGCCTGGAGGAGCAGAGTTCAGCTCCATGAGCTGTATTTGACTGAAGACGCCTACTGTGTAGGCGAAATGTTTCAACAATAAAGATACCTAACTGTTGTACGTTTTAATCACCATTTCATATTATGGCGACGTTTCGTCCACCAGAGACTACTAATTCACATCTTCACGTGACCAATGGAAACCTTTTCTGTGTCCGTGACCTTTCTGTACCTGTGCCTTTTCTTCATTAATTTTGGGCAATCCGCCTGCGCCCCCCAGTAAACCACATTACTCTAATAATTGCAAAATAAACCACAATTTGTGGAGAGTCGGTGGAACCACCAGCTTAAAGCATTGTTGGGCAAACTAAAACTTTTTTTGTATGTCGCACTTGTAAAGCTTTTATGAGCTGCCAATTAATATTATTCACACTCTGCTGCTCAGTTATAAATATGAAATGTTTTTTGGTGCAGTACTTCGGTAGGATTCTTTTTTTACTTATTTGTTGTAGTAAAATTTTAGTGTGGGGATTTTTGAGAATAATTGAGGCTAATAATGTATCCCCTTGTCTGTCAACAGCATGGCAGTTTTATGTAAATGATTCACCAACCGACCAACTAATTTGCTAAAGATGCATGGTATATACACGGAGAGGTTTATATACACATATACACCTTTCCGTGTGTATATCCTTGCTGTGCACCAGATACTAAGGTAGGGAATACGCCAGGCCTGGCGAAGCCATGGATATACACTCTTCGGTGTGTATATCCTTGTTGTGCACCAGCTAGTTACTAGGCTAGAAAATAGGCCAGGCCTGGCGAAGCCATGGATATACACTCTTCGGTGTATATCCTTGTGCACCAGCTAGTTACTAGGCTAGAAAATGCGCAAGGCCTGGCGAAGCCATGGTCCACAATACCCATTCAAATTCATTTTTTTTATTTCTTTGCATAGTATATAGTGTGTGACTTACATGTTATTCAGTATTGTTAAGCACAAAGAAAGCCACTAACATGCCCGAACATTTCGATAACAGAAAGTAAACTTGTCTATTATGTGTGTGTATATACACACATCATCATTTTATTGAACCATTGATTGAGAGAGAAAATTATATTTACTGGCTAGGCTTCTTACGTCCTGAATGATCCTCTGTTTCCAGGACAACCTCCTAAATATAAATATTATTTTCCTGTTGCTAAGACAGTCGGGTGGGAGACCGTTACATGAAGCTTTAACAGTGCTAATCAAATTAAACATTTTAGTACTAATACACCGACTGTAATGTAACACTTCAGAATACACTTACTGTGATGAAACACTTCAATATACACTTACTGTGATGAAAAACTTCAGTATACACTTACTGTGAATAAACACTTCAATATTCACTTACATTTGACATACGGCAGTGTTGATTGTGTCATTTTTTCTAGTTTTTGCCCCAACATGTAAAACTGTGTTTACCTGGCCCTCCCTCGCAAGGCTTCTCTCCACTTTACGAGACTCAACCTCTCATATTTCTGGGCTGTAAACCCGCCGAGCCGCCCTAACATCGACCCTGTGTCTGTATCGGAAAATAATCGTCAGGATGAGCGTTTAGGTCTTGGCCCAGGTGGTGCTGTGGAGGCTAGGAGCTGGCAGGCAAGCCATTTGTTGCTGCTGGTGTTCCTTGTGGCAGTGGCACTCTGCTGCCACCTCTCACACTGGAGTATACCTGAAGGGTGTTTCGGGGGTCAACGCCCCCGCGGCCAGGTCCCAAACTAGGGATCAGGGCCTGAGTAACCAGGCTGTTACTGCTGGCCGCACGCAAACCGACGTACGAACCACAGCCCGGCTGATCAGGAACTGACTTTAGGTGCCTGTCCAGCTCCCTCTTGAAGACAGCCAGGTAGCACCAATTCCTTGTTTCAAGAGCATTTTGCCCCTCATCAGGTCTAACCCCCCTCCCCTCTCTTGACGGATTTTTATTAAAAGTGTTACACAGTTTTTGTTGACTTTTCGTCTGGTATTCTTCTGCTCTGTTCTTAAACTCTCTCTCATTACTGACATTCTAGTTGTATTATATTCTTATCACTGTTTCCTTGGCATCATTCCATCCTAGCATGGCACTCTTGCATTCAGATTGTTCACTTTATCACCAGCATAACTAATTTAACGAAAGTGAGGCAAATAAAGTGGATAACAAGAAAACAATAGTTAATGATATTAATGATGATGATAAATAATGAAGCTAATGGAATAATTATTATTAAAATAATAAAGTTAAGAGCAACAGTGTCGTAAATAGTATCGAGAAAACTACAACACGAGCAGCAGCAGCAGCAGCAGCAGCAGCACAACAGCTGCAGCAGAGCAGCAATAATAACAGCAGCAACAACAATACTAATAACACGCAACACAAATACCAGCAAGAACAGCAGAAGCTGCTGTAAAACACCACCACCACGACCACCACCACAAGAAATTCAACAGCAGCTGAAGCAGCAATATTAAAAATAGCAACAGCAGTAACGACAACAACCACACAACAGCATCAGCAGCAACAGTAGCAACAGCAGCAACAAAAAGAACAACAATAATAATAACAATAACAGTAAATTTGCAACCAGCGCAATTTAGCAACATGTATGTATACAGGAATGTGTCGTGTATAAATACCAGAATTATGAGGGAAAACAATGTGCAGCAGTAGAGGAGGTTAAGCTGTGAAATGTACCGTGTGTGTTTATGTGTGTGTGTGTGTGTGTGTGTGTGTGTGTGTGTGTGTGTGTGTGTGTGTGTATGTGTGTGTGTGTGTGTTTATGTGTGTGTGTGTGTGTGTGTGTGTGTTGTGTTGTGAGTTGACCTTCATCACATCATTGCACTTTTCGTCCATCCTTCACCGAGTGGCCTTGTAACTAAGTGGAAGCAAATTGTCAAATTTACCGAGCGCTTGATGATGAAGGCTCTTGATCTAAACAATTTTGGCTCCCTCCCTCTTCTTGGATCAGAACTGATTACCTCCTATTCCCCAGGTGTACGACTCTACGGTTTTAGCTTGATGGTTGTTATTAGCTGAATCAGTGTTGGTTCTTGTGTTGGCAGGATGAGTGATGGGTGTTGTGTTGGCAGGATGAGTGATGTGTTGGCAGGATGAGCGATGTGTTGGCAGGATGAGTGATGTGTTGGCAGGATGGGTGTTGTGTTGGCAGGATGAGTGATGGGTGTTGTGTTGGCAGGATGAGTGATGGGTGTTGTGTTGGCAGGATGAGTGATGGGTGTTGTGTTGGCAGGATGAGTGATGGGTGTTGTGTTGGCAGGATGAGTGATGGGTGTTGTGTTGGCAGGATGGGTGTTGTGTTGGCAGAATGAGTGATGTGTTGGCAGGATGGGTGTTGTGTTGGCAGAATGAGTGATGTGTTGGCAGGATGAGTGATGTGTTGGCAGGATGAGTGATGAGTGATGTGTTGGCAGGATGAGTGATGAGTGATGTGTTGGCAGGATGAGTGATGGGTGTTGCTGCAGACGGTGCAAAATACTCTCAATGAATTGCATGAGTGCAATGTGTACATTAAGGGATACTCAGTAAGTGTAAAGGGACTAAGACTTTTCAACACCCTCCCTTCATACATAAGGGGATTGCCAACAGACCTCTGACTGTCTTCAAGAGGGAACCTGGCTAGTTCCGAGTTCAAGTCAGTATCCTGATCAGCCGGGCTGTGCATACGTTGAACTTCGTGCGACTAACACCAACAGCCTGGTTGATCGAGTCATCTACCAGGCCTGATGTGGGACCGGGTCGCGTGGGCGTTGACACTCTGAACACTGCCCAGGTAGACTCCAGATCGGTAGGTGGACCTTGATACACCTGTTGCTGACACCTGCACCTTCGTCAGTACATCTTGGTCACTACACATGCACCTTTGCCAGTACACCTGCATCTTGGTCACTACACCTGCCAGCAATATATACAACATAATAAGGTCAAGAGACAACAACACTTTTTATCTTCCTTTTCCTAATTCTCTTTTTCCTCCCCCCATCCCCTCCGATATTCTCTCCTTTCTTCCTCCTCCCTTAGTTCCTTCTTCATCCTTCTCCCTCCCCTCCTTACCCCATCTTCCCTCCGCCCTGCCTCCCCAACTTCCTCCTCTCTTCCTCCTGCGTCTCCTGCCTCAGCACCTCCATTCTTCCTGGCTACCTCTGGAGGCAGCTCACGTTACCAGCCTCTCAAACTCTGCACCTCCCTCCATCCTCTTTAAGACCTCTAAACACAAACCTTCTCTCTCCATAAATTTCCATCTTGCCTCATAGGCTTCCTCTTGGATTAAGACCTTCCTTGAAGGTGCCTCTGATCTCGCCTCCCTTCACGGAAGGCAGGATTCAGATCCAAGGAATTAGACCTACTTTCCCTTGGGCTCAACCTGATTACCTCCTATTTCCCAGGCGCTTCTACATTACCATAATAATGATTATTATAATAATAATAATTAATAATCTTGCCTGAGAAATTAATTCGAGTAGTAACTCTTTTTTAAGTCGATCACTCAGCACAGTTTTTGAGAGGAAAATGCGAATGTGTTTGTAAATATTATAATGAGAGTGCATGGAGGCGTCTCATGTTGACGTGTTGAGGAGAATGTTGTTTTTGTTGCAGTATGATGATTTGTGTTCTTGCCTTGAACAACACCTGCACTCATATCTATGATGTTTTGTACTTGTTCTTGGGGTCGAGTCTCAGCTCCTGTCCCTCATCTCTTAAACTAAGTCGACTGGCATGTTTCATTCCTGGCTTCATACCCACTCCTGAAACTATGTATGGGGTTTGCTTTCTCCCTTTTCCTCATCTAGTTCATTCTGCTTATTCGCCACACTCATATCAAAGTATTGCCAAACATTCCTATGTCTCTGATCAGTATCTTAGTCTAGGGTACTGAACACCGATACTAAACACGGTGTCCCGTGGCCTGGTAGGCAACGCTCTCACCTCACACACTGAGTGTCCGCGCTACTGACAAAATTGAAGGACCCCGATGAAAATAAGACAGACAGTCCTTGATGACACACTGACTTTCTTGGGTTATCCTGGGTGGCTAACCCTCCTGGGTTAAAAATTCGAACCAAATGTTATCGTGTGTTGAGGGACTGATTACCTCATCTTTGACTGTCCTCGTACATCACCTTTGTGTTGAATGGGCAAAGCCACTGACTGAAGAAACCTTTCAGATAAAGATAGCCAGGTGTTGCACATGTGTCTAATTCTTCATCCCTGTTGCTCATACGTGTCTTCAGCTTCCGTCTGTGTGGAAAAGGTAAGAAACAGCTTGGACATAATTTGAAACGCAGGCAGAAGAGATTATATATTTCGGCATTAGTCAAAAGACCCTCTTCAGGCAGTCTGTTCCTGTCTTCTCTTATCATTTCTTCTTACAGCTGTGTGTGGTACTAGTGTAGGTCAGTAGTAACTGTGTGAGCACACCTGCTGACCTATCCAGTGGTGTGAGCATGAGGCAGTGGTGTGAGCATGAGGCAGTGGTGTGAGCATGAAGTAGTGGTATGAGCATGAGGCAGTGGTGTGAGCATAAGGAAGTGGTGTGAACATGAGGCAGTGGTGTGAGCATGAGGCAGCAGGTATTACGTTATGTAGGCCAGGTTATGGTACTGTATGTATTTGGCCCCTCGCTCACATAGTGCCGGAAATGATGCCGCGGGCCAGCCTTTGGGATCATCTCTCTTCTCTCTCTCTCTCTCTCTCTCTCTCTCGCTCCCCAAGTGTTTAGTTATACATTATTATTATGGGGAAGCATTAAATCTGTAGGGATCAAATATCATTTGGGGAACGGAAGGCAACTAGGTTTGACCCAGGGCATGAAAGGATAGGTTCAATCCCTTGGATCAAGAGCCTTCCCTCACCTGCATGAAAGTTTCCCGTCTTATGAACCCGTAAAATGACAGGTAAATCTTACAAACGTCTACGTACATTCAGCATACACACACCTTTACTTTCCTGAGTGCTTCTTAATAGTTGTTAATCCTGAGTGCTTCTTAATAGTTGTTAATCCTTAATAGTTGTTAATCCAACCTAGGAGGCCTGGTGAGACCAGGGAAGATAATCTCCAGAACCACTGACGCAAGTGATCAAGTGATGGAAATCCTTATCACCTATTTTCTCGTATCTTTCCATAACCTTGTTGTGGGTCGTGTCTCCTCGTTTCCTCCTTTCATTCAACGAGGACACTTTAAACGCTTTTCTGCCTTCGTAGTTCGTTAGTCGTAGTTTTGTGTACCTTTTTTTTTTTGCTTTTGAACTCTGTCGTATTTGTAGATGCGTATGTAAATGTAGTTTATCTGCATGTGTTTGTATGTGTGTGTGTGTGTGTTACCATTTTGTCCTAGGCACATGTCGATTAGACACTAGGCCTGTTGTATATGTGTGTGTGTGTGTGTGTGTGTGTCATCACCTGCATTGTGACGTCAGCATCATGATAGCGTACACGTCATATAATTGCACACTGCAGTAATTTCCTCCACGACAGCTGCCTTCCTGGTCCGCAGTGGGCAGTGCCACGGTAGTTAGTGGCTGGCGCAAATCACCTCGAATTGCTGGAGTCATCCTGATAACAGCGGCAGTAACACCTGCCTGCCGGCTCCCAACACCTGTACACTATTTACACACACTTCTGGTTTCTTACACCCATATATTGTTAATACTTGTTAATGCATGCTATTACGTATTACTAGGTGGTAAAAATTGTTACTGCCTGTTACACCTTCTTACTGATATAAAGAATTTAAATAATAATTTTCTATATTTTTAATGTTAAAATTTAATTTGTGTATTAAATACACTTATGAAGTAAAAGCATAGGACGCTTTTGTCGCTGGTTTTAATATGATAATGAAAATCTAATAATAATTAAATTAATAATAATAAAATTAATAATAAAATTAATACTAATAAAATTAATACTAATAAAATTAATAATAATAATATTATTATTATTGTTGTTAATGCTAGTGGGTGGACTTTGTGGAAGAGTAACTTTCTGGTGGCGGAGTTAAAGCGTCCGTTCCAATATTTACGTTGTTAAAAGTGCAGTGTCCAGAGGAAAGTAATTAATTCAGGCTTAAAGAGAATCCCCCTCTCCCCCACACCTCCCCTCCCCTGAATCCTCACCCCCCACTCTTCCCCTACACATCTCCACCCCTGCACCTGAACCTACTCCTCTCTCCACGCCACCCTTCCCCACTCCACCCTCCCTCATTCCTCCAGTCTTCTCCTCTCCCCACCGAGTAATTATGAAATTTGGTCGACCATTTTTTCACTCTTTAAAGTGTTGGTTGTGTCAAGGATCTGTTTGACTGCAGTGACTGACTTCAGTCACACCGACAATAGTAATGTTAACTGGTTCCAGTCACACTGACAGCAGTAATGTTAACTAGTTCCAGTCACACTGACAGTAGTAATGTTAACTGGTTCCAGTCACACTGACAGCAGTAATGTTAACTAGTTCCAGTCACACTGACAGTAGTAATGTTAACTGGTTCCAGTCACACTGACAGCAGTAATGTTAACTAGTTCCAGTCACACTGAAAGCAGTAATGTTAACTAGTTCCAGTCACACTGACAGTAGTAATGTTAACTAGTTCCAGTCACACTGACAGCAGTAATGTTAACTAGTTCCAGTCACACTGACAGCAGTAATGTTAACTAGTTCCAGTAACACTGACAGTAGTAATGTTAACTAGTTCCAGTCACACTGACAGCAGTAATGTTAACTAGTTCCAGTCACACTGACAGCAGTAATGTTAACTGGTTCCAGTCACACTGACAGCAGTAATGTTAACTAGTTCCAGTCACACTGACAGCAGTAATGTTAACTAGTTCCAGTCACACTGACAGCAATAATGTTAACTGGTTCCAGTCACACTGACAGCAGTAATGTTAACTAGTTCCAGTCACACTGACAGCAGTAATGTTAACTAGTTCCAGTCACACTGACAGCAATAATGTTAACTGGTTCCAGTCACACTGACAGCAGTAATGTTAACTAGTTCCAGTCACACTGACAGCAGTAATGTTAACTAGTTCCAGTCACACTGACAGCAGTAATATTAACTAGTTCCAGTCACACTGACAGCAGTAATGTTAACTAGTTCCAGTCACACTGACAGCAGTAATATTAACTGGCTCCAGTCACACTTTGGATAGATCTGATATTTTTATAATCCAATACCCCATACATATCGTTTGAGAAATAGGTAAAATATTACAAAGGCCCTAAGTACTGGGTTTCAGTACCTTACCCATCATATAGTTAGTAGTTAAGGATTACAGAGGCACATAGTGGCTACAGGTACTGGGCCCCAATCAATTTCCATCGTTTACGAGGTAGTTAAAAGATTACAGGAATACATAATGGGCCTAGGGACTTATCTCAAATTCCTACTTATCGTGTAGGTCGCAGGTTAAAGATTACACAGGCACATAATAGCTCCAGGGACGCAGCTCAACCCATTACCGCAGGAATGTTGAAAATGCTATAAAATACCAAATATTGTTGAAACTTTCGCCTACACAGTAGGCTTCTTCAGTTAAATACAGGCTGACGAACTGTTTACATCTTCATTTCACTACTGTACCAGCTGCCTCTGCCAGTATTGCTGGTCTTTTTCTCCCATACAGATTTTTGCTTACAATAATTTTTACAAATTTCTACGTACAACATTGCTCTTATACATAAGTTTTAATTTCGCAATATTTCCTATCCAGCCTATGAGGCTAGGCCTGAGGCTGGGTCCTGGAGGCGACGATCCTCGGAAAAGTGAACATATATGTACCTTATTTGCTACAATCCTTCCTGGTCTGATCAACCAGGTTGTTACTGCTGATATTGTAAAAAATAAATGTTGAAAGTGTCATATTTATTTGAGTGATGGTAAGACGCGTGCCTAGTAATGTAGCAGCGACGGTGAGTATTTATTCCTGGGCTCATCGTGTGGTGCTAAATGTATTATCAGTAAATGGTGACAAGAGTGTCTAATACACTTGAAGTAAGAGTGAGTGCATGGCAACAGTGTCTCATGTATTTGTAGTAAGTGTGATTGAAGGTGACAAGGGTGTGTAATATAGCACAGTAACAGTGAGTGAAGGTGAAGGGAGCTGACAATAAAGACCAGACATTACAGTGGTCGCTACTGCTGCTGATGCTGTTGCTGATGATGCTTTTGCTGCTGCTGCTGTTGTTGCTGGTACATGTTATTAACACCTAGAATGAGCCAGCTCTTCAACTTGTCATTACTATTAATACACATCATACTTTACTGTTAATACACGTTATATTTAACTATTAATCACTGAAAATCACTCCCTTTGAAAGCAAAAGACTTGGCAGGAGATGCAACATTTACCCAATGAAAAACAGGGGCACCACGAGTACACTGAGAGACAACACAATAAGTGTCCGGGGACCAAGACTGTTCAACTGCCTCCCAGCATACATTAGGGGAATTACCAATAGACTCCTGGTTGTCTTCAAGAAGGCACTGGACAGGCACCAAAAGTCAGAACCCGACCAGCCAGGCTGTGGTTCGTACGTTAGTTTGCGTGCGGCCAGCAGTAACAGCCTGGTTGATCAGACAGTGATCCATCACGAGGCCTGGTCTCAGACCGAGCCGCGGGGGCGTTGACCCCCCGAAACCCTCTCCAGGTAAACTCCAGGTAAACTCGTTATACTTTACCATTAATACAGGCCATATTTTACCGATATACTGTGCGTCATATTTAGCCTTTAATGCTCACCAATAATGTAAAAATAAAGTTAAAGTTAATGATTATATAGATATTTGTCAATGGTCACTTATGAAAAAATAACAGATGTATAGGTAACAGACGTGTAGTCACACTATGCTTACCAGATGTATACTGAGCATAAACATGTGCTCTCACACTTACTGTGCTCACTTTGTCCTCTACCTTAGACATTAATTTACATACAAAACTAGATGCCTAGTCTGCCGTACATCTTAAGGAAATACAATCTTTTTTTTTAAAGCCGATACCAAACTAAATCATAATCTGTGTTTGCTGACATATGCGTGTTAAGATAAAACAAATTACTGCAGTGAGAAAAAAATATGAAGGAAAACGTGAGCGCTTTCATGTGCTTACACACACATCTTCAGAGGAATGAAGATACGGTATTTTCCGGCATATAAGGCGCACTATAATGTTATAACGGTAAGTCAGTAATAATATTTAAGGGCAAATGACCCTGATACTTTACGCTAAAGCGTAACCTAAAGCCTACCCTTTGACCCTGACCTTGATCATATAAGGCGCATGGTGATATTTCCAAGACTTTTTGTGGAAAAAAAGCGCGCCTTATATGCCCAAAAATACGGTATATGATAGCACATAGAAGCCCTCAGGTTATCCTGTTTATTTATGTTTTTCACTGTGGTGTTTTATTATATTTGCAGTCACATGTTTTAGTGCGATTTTTTTTATGTGCCTTAAGGTATTTATGATTGAAGAATTATCATAATGAAACAAGTTTGTCTGCGAATGTAAATTTTAAAAAGTCGGGGGAAGATTTATGTTTTCCACTTGGTCGCGAGACAAGATTAATGTTATGGCTAAAACGCAACAAGAGCTCCATAAAATTTAATTACTTCAAAATAAACAAGAAAATTCTGCTTTATAAAGTAAATTAATGACATTAAATAATAATTGGATTCATTAACTGCGTGCTGCTACCCTATTCTGTAGGTTATGTTACGGGAACAAAAGCTAGCTGGCTAGGACACCTTGTCACGCTCCATGTGTCAGTGTGAGCTGGAAGTCATGACTGGAGCGATGAGGGTATCGTCAAGCATTCCACAGTGGTTTCAGTAACTACTACAGTGAGGGGTATCGTCAGGCACACCACCATGGGTTCAGTAGCTGCACCAGCATCAAAGCTTTCCCTCTAGCGTTAGAGCGTCATGTGGTTTTCGCTCACCATGAGGCGGGCCAAAACAACATGGGTTCGAATCCTCGGCTAGTTGCAGTGTTATTGATATATATATATATATATATATATATATATATATATATATATATATATATATATATATATATATATATATATATATATATATATATATATATATATATATATATATATATATATATATATATATACTATATATACTATATATATATTAGTATTCAATGCTTTATTCTTTAAGGTAATTACAGAAGAACAACTAGCTATGTACATGGAGTGAGTGGTAGAGGTGGGAATCGTAAATTGTCTGGCAGGAGTGTTGGGTGTGGGGACTGTATTGAAGGATGTTACCATGGGCTGTCACCAGCCACACAACAGTACTGTCATCAGCCACACAACAGTACTGTCACAAGCCACACAACAGTGCTGTCACCAGCCACACAACAGTACTGTCACCAGCCACACAACAGTGCTGTCACCAGCCACACAACAGTGCTGTCACCAGCCACACAACAGTACTGTCACCAGCCACACAACAGTGCTGTCACCAGCCACACAACAGTGCTGTCACCAGCCACACAACAGTGCTGTCACCAGCCACACAACAGTGCTGTCACCAGCCACACACAACAGTGCTGTCACCAGCCACACACAACAGTACTGTCACCAGCCACACAACAGTACTGTCACCAGCCACACAACAGTGCTGTCACCAGCCACACAACAGTGCTGTCACCAGCCACACAACAGTGCTGTCACCAGCCACACAACAGTGCTGTCACCAGCCACACACAACAGTGCTGTCACCAGCCACACACAACAGTGCTGTCACCAGCCCCACACAACAGTGCTGTCACCAGCCACACACAACAGTGCTGTCACCAGCCACACAACAGTACTGTCACCAGCCACACAACAGTGCTGTCACCAGCCACACAACAGTGCTGTCACCAGCCACACACAACAGTGCTGTCACCAGCCACACAACAGTGCTGTCACCAGCCACACAACAGTGCTGTCACCAGCCACACACAACAGTGCTGTCACCAGCCACACACAACAGTACTGTCACCAGCCACACAACAGTGCTGTCACCAGCCACACAACAGTGCTGTCACCAGCCACACAACAGTGCTGTCACCAGCCACACACAACAGTGCTGTCACCAGCCACACACAACAGTGATGTCACCAGCCACACACAACAGTGCTGTCACCAGCCACACACAACAGTGCTGTCACCAGCCACACACAACAGTGCTGTCACCAGCCACACACAACAGTGCTGTCACCAGCCACACACAACAGTGCTGTCACCAGCCACACACAACAGTGCTGTCACCAGCCACACACAACAGTGCTGTCACCAGCCACACACAACAGTGCTGTCACCAGCCACACACAACAGTGCTGTCACCAGCCACACACAACAGTGCTGTCACCAGCCACACACAACAGTGCTGTCACCAGCCACACACAACAGTGCTGTCACCAGCCACACACAACAGTGCTGTCACCAGCCACACACAACAGTGCTGTCACCAGCCACACACAACAGTGCTGTCACCAGCCACACACAACAGTGCTGTCACCAGCCACACACAACAGTGCTGTCACCAGCCACACATCAACCACTCAGTTCCATATCTCATAATGTTTAAAGCTGACCTATCTCTACACCTGTGAGGTCTTGGACAACCGGAGACATCTCATTTCTGAAGTATCTGACGTACACTTTTGATGTCCCTGTACCTCATTATTGAAGTCTGAACCCTATTCCTGAAGTCTGTACCTCATTCCTAAAATCTCTGTGCCTCATTCCTAAAATCTGTGCCTCATTCCTAAAATCTCCCTGCCTCATTCCTAAAATCTCTGTACCTCATTCTGATGCCTTTAACACGCTCCTGAAGTTTCTGTACCTCATTTATGAGGCCTTTGAAACTCACTGCTGAATTCCCAAGTGTCTGTACTTAATAGACAGACACCAAGGGCGTCGTATTCCCGTAGGCACAATTAGAGAACGCTGTGCCAACAAATGGTGCCAAGGGCATAATTAGAGAGCATTATGTGACCAAGGGTGCCATAGGCACAATTAGAGAACGCTGTGTAAACAAGGGTGTCATAGACAGAGCACTGTGTCAACAAGGGTACTGTTGCATGCAAAGAGTATGTAATCTTTATTCGGAGCATGTTAAACACACCCACATAGGCTCCCCTCCAACCAGCGAACCATCGTTAAGGGTTTGGTGATGGGGCCCCATCATCAAATCAACGACTCAGTTCAGCCAATTAAAATGCGAGTTTAACAATGACAAAGGTGACGTGGATACCACTCGCGGTTTGTCATTGGAATTCCTGCATAGAGCTGGTTGTGGAAAGTTGTCTGTCTTTTGGCTGCTGTTTAGCCTAGACAACCGTGGCGTGCACTAAATACTACTCCTTTGTATATAGTGTAAATACTTGTAAAGCCCTTTTGTAATAATTGGTGAAGGAAAAGACGAAAGTCTGATATTAATCAGATTACTTGGTAAGGAAATACACATTCTAAGCATCTTCTACTGTGTTTCTTTGCTCCAAGCTCCCTTTTACACTCAGGTTAACAGGCCATTGAACCTGAGGTTGTAATAGGTACCATAGACAGAACACTGTGTCAACAAGGGCGCCATAGACAGCGGTGTCAACGGGAACGACCCAGAAAACAGTGTCACCAGAGGTGCTAGAGGTACAGAGAACAGTGTCACCAGAGGTGCTAGAGGTACAGAGAACAGTGTCAACAGGAGTGCTAGAGGTACAGAGAACAGTGTCACCAGAGGTGCTAGAGGTACAGAGAACAGTGTCAACAGGAGTGCTAGAGGTACAGAGAACAGTGTCACCAGAGGTGTGCACAGATTATTGAACCTGTTGCCAACAGATATCAGAAATGTTGGTTGAATGAAGCACTGCTGTCCGCTGGAAGCAGCAACAGCCTGTTTGACCAGGCCGTCAACAACAACAGCCGGTGGTACATAAAAACTCTTGACACCGGCCACAGGTATGACACTGCTATGAATTTCTTTTCAACAGTCGTATAAAAGATTTAGAATCAAATTAGGTTTGATTTTCTCAGTGTATGCGGTTTTATTAGAGTTTTTTTTTCAATGTTAAACAGCCTACGAGGCTTAAAATATTTTTAGAATAAATTTTAATGACCTGACTCTTGTTGTTGGAGGGAGGGCTCTTAATCCAAGGAATTGGAGCGTCTAGTCTTCGATACGTTCTGTTTTCCAGGTGCTGTGTATGACCCTACGAGTTTAGGGCTTATAAATAATATTGGGTGGTCGTGCGTCAGTCATCTTGTTCTCCTGACAAGACGAGTTTTCGCACTTCGTTGATTTCTGTACATCCCAAAGCCTCTTCAAACATTACTGTTCATTATCCTTCGTTAGTTTAAGTTAGGCTAGGTAGGTAATACATTCTCTCTCTCCTTCCCTCTCTCTCCCTCCCTCTCTTTTACAGGGCTTTACAAGGTTAGGTTTAGGGTTCCTAACATTATTTACAAGCTAAGAGCTGTTACCTACATATCTCATTTGAAAGTCTCTGTCTGTCTGTCTGTCTGTCTCTCTCTCTCTCTCTCTCTCTCTCTCTCTCTCTCTCTCTCTCTCTCTCCCTCCCTTCCTCTAAGCAGCCTCCTCCACTAAACTCTCTAAACTGGGATTGATGCTCCTCCTTCCTGGCTGCAAATTTCGAATTTGTTTGTTTTTGTTTCGTAAAGAAAGTTTTTTTGTTTTATATTTATTTCCCTGACGCAAAGTAATTTGTTTCATAATATACTACAAAATAGGTATATGCCGTAAGTTGCTTGCACTTATGGAACGCATTTACACGTTGTAAGCGTGTTTTCGCACCATATTTATCATTTACTATGTGTACTGTTGTAAATGTATTTGTAAATGCGCGTAATTTACTCTTCAGTTGCACTGTAAATATGTATGAATGTATTGCAGTTACTTGGTAATTAGGGTAATTTTAATTAAAATGCGGCAGGTCGTATGTTTACATGAATGGTAAATTTGCCAGGAGGATGGTAAATGGCTTTCAGTTTTACCATCACATGTGATAAGAATAATAACCGTATGAATAAATTAATGAGTTAATCAATAAAGGAGATAGCATTGGCGAACGTTGATCATCAGTAACTCTGCCTGCATCCATTACATGAAGTGAAGGTGTCATTATATACATGTCTTATTCATTATCATGAAGTGAAGGTGTCATTACATACATGTCTTATTCATTATCATGAAGTGAAGGTGTCATTACATACATGTCTTATTCATTATCATGAAGTGAAGGTGTCATTACATACATGTCTCGTTCATTATCATGAAGTGAAGGTGTCATTACATACATGTCTCATTCATTATCATGAAGTGAAGGTGTCATTACATACATGTCTTATTCATTATCATGAAGTGAAGGGGTCATTACATACATGTCTCATTCATTATCATGAAGTGAAGGTGTCATTACACACATGGCTCATGTATTATTGTAGATATTCCTCTACAAGTTGTCGTGCTTTCCTGAGTTCTGTCTTCTGGGTTCTTTCCCCTGAAACTGCTTGCAGTGACACTATACACAGGAGTGACTGTAGCTTTGTTATGCATTACTCCATGTCTGTAGAAATGGAGTGACACTGTAGCTTTGATATACATTACTCCATAGCTGTATACATGGCGTTATTCCATGGCTATGTTATAATACTGATAATATGGCTTTTATAGTGTATAGTTAAATCCATACTGGTGACTTTGGAGTGAAAATATGGCTTTGTTAAACTAATAGTGAAAATGTGATTTTTATATTAAAAATTTACTTCATGCTGGTACCTTTTGAGTCTTTAAAAATATAACTCTAAATTATCTTATAATTTGTAAATAAACAGTGTTGTGTCTTAGTTTTAAAATTATATAAATTTCTGAATATGTTCGATAATATAACCAGGTATTTAATTAAAAATATGTGAACTTATTATTTCGTCTGCTAATATATCCCTGAATTTCAATTAGGTGTTAAGCCTTGTTGTGGGGCTGGCAGTTTTGGTCAGAGCTGGCACTATCATTCACGCTATTTATGCCCCAGCCTAGTGTGTAATTAGTTTGTCTGAAACAACGTGAGGGTAACACAAATAGCCAATCAGGATAGGGAATTAAACTCCTTTTGATAGGTTTTCCTTTGGTTTGTTAATGTTTTCTCTCCTGCGTTGGGTTTTCAGTGTGCACTCTCCTATGTTGTGTTAGTGTTCATTGTTCTGTGTTGTGGTCTCAATGTTACCACTGGCATGGCGCCTCACCGTGGTAATCGTCCAGTCTTTCATGTGTCACGTATTACCTGCAGGGAATGCAGGGCGAAGAGGGGGAGGGGAGAATCTAAACATTAGCTCAGCATCTACAACACTGATGTTTCACACGCACTCGTGTATTCCTTTACGTGCCACCCCCCCCCACCCCTCATCACTCATACATTCTTTCTCACACACACGGTATTTTATCGTTGCAGGCCTGGCGAGGTTATCCTGCCTTGCTCGTGATACCACAGCCTGCTAGTCTAAACACTGCAGGCCTGGCGAGGTTATCCTGCCTTGCTCGTGATACCACAGCCTGCTAGTCTAAACACTGCAGGCCTGGCGAGGTTATCCTGCCTTGCTCGTGATACCACAGCCTGCTAGTCTAAACACTGCAGGCCTGGCGAGGTTATCCTGCCTTGCTCGTGATACCACAGCCTGCTAGTCTAAACACTGCAGGCCTGGCGAGGTTATCCTGCCTTGCTCGTGATACCACAGCCTGCTAGTCTAAACACTGCAGGCCTGGCGAGGTTATCCTGCCTTGCTCGTGATACCACAGCCTGCTAGTCTAAACACTGCAGGCCTGGCGAGGTTATCCTGCCTTGCTCGTGATACCACAGCCTGCTAGTCTAAACACTGCAGGCCTGGCGAGGTTATCCTGCCTTGCTCGTGATACCACAGCCTGCTAGTCTAAACACTGCAGGCCTGGGGGTTATCTGCCTGCTCGTGATACCACACCTGCTAGTCTAAACACTGCAGGCCTGGCGAGGTTATCCTGCCTTGCTCGTGATACCACAACCTGCTAGTCTAAACACTGCAGGCCTGGCGAGGTTATCCTGCCTTGCTCGTGATACCACAGCCTGCTAGTCTAAACCTCAAACATAAATGCTTTCGAGTAGCCCATTTGTATTTAAATGATTCCGAAAACAACATTGTAACTACAAATGTATGCAGAACAATAACACTATAGAGGGGCAACACTAATTAAAAGGCCCAAGCTTGAGTGTTGGATGGGCAAGGTGTATCAGTGGTACTTGGTACTGCAGTGGTGTCTACTACAGAGTACCTGGTAATACAGTGGT
This sequence comes from Cherax destructor, assembly GCA_009830355.1. Classification (NCBI taxonomy): domain Eukaryota; kingdom Metazoa; phylum Arthropoda; class Malacostraca; order Decapoda; family Parastacidae; genus Cherax; species Cherax destructor. Next base: position 149,526 of record WNWK01000827.1, read on the forward strand.
ACCTAGCATCCGTAATACCCACCACTGTGAGTCCTGGGAAGCATGATATATAGTTATAATTCATAGACCTTCCAATAGACAGTACCCTCCATTATGAGTCTTGGGAAGTCTAAATAAGGTGTTTATCTTTGTTACAGTTGATCCTGACGGGGCTGCTGGTGCTGTGCTTTATCAGACGGAAGAACAGGTTCTCCTATCTAGTGAGTATCTTCACTGTGCTGCTGCTGCTGCTGCTTCACCACTCTTCTTATTACCTCTGGTTACTCGTCCTTACACCTTGCTTCTATTTTTTTTTTTTACTGGTTGGAAAATTTTCTTCTTTTCTGTTCCTATTACTTTTTAATACTAATAATAATAAGATGACAATAATAATAATAATAATAATATAACGTTGATTACATCCAACAAACGTTAGTAACTCCTTGTCACAACAAACATTAGTAACACCTTGTCAAAATAAACATTAGTAACACCTTATCACAAACGTTAGTAACACCTTGTCACAACAAACATTAACATCTTGTTACAACAAAATTAGCAACACCTTGTCACAACAAACATTAACATCTTGTTACAACAAAATTAGTAACACCTTGTCACAACAAACAGTTCCTTACCACTACATATGAAGGTTATTAATACCTTGAGAGAGGGCGCTGTGGTTCGACCAGCTATTTCCAGTAATGTTGCTGGCATACCTTGTGTTTTTTTTACGACAAGTGCTCTACCAAAAACTAATTTTAGCCTCATGAATAATTCAGTGAGGTTGCATGAGCCTGCAAGGCAATATTTTTGGTCCTCCCAAAAAAAATAGATTTCATTGTTTAAGACAAAAAAATCGCGCGTAATATCCAAAAACTTTTTTCCACAAAAATGAGTGAGGGATTTTCACAGTGGCGGAAGCTGAGAGAGTAATGCTGATGGTTGCTCTCTCTCTCTCTCTCTCTCTCTCTCTCTCTCTCTCTCTCTCTCTCTCTCTCTCTCTCTCTCTCTCTCTCTCTCTCTCCCCTCACTCACTCACTCCCCCCTCTCCCCTCCTTAAAATTCCAAATTCTCCAACCGTACTTCACTTCTTCCTCCTCCTCCTCCTCTTCCTCGTTCTCTTCCTCCTTTTCCCGCATGGTCATTTTTACTATTTATTCTTACTAATCCATCATTCGCACGATATTATCGCATCCGTGTTATAAGGTGCAGGTGTGTGTGTGTTAAGTCTGATCACCAGTTTCCATTGATGAAGTCTTAACACCAGTTACCATGAACGTGTACACAAGCTTTTATCATGGGAGTGTAGTTGATCAGTACTATGACACCACCAGCACAGAGGTGTATATATCATGTGTATGCACACCCATAGTTGTATACCTCGCAGTGTATATAGACTGAGCGTAAGATCTGCTGAAGAGAATGGAGTATTCTTGATGATAGTGTAAAGGTGAATTGTGGCCGTAATGACGTACGTATGATTGATACGTCTTAGACCTAATTAACATCGCCTGACGTAAACAAGATTATTGCTTTTCACAACCTAGCGCCATGTATCGCATTCAGTGAGGTGTGTCGTGGCTCTGACACTTCACGGGGCTGGGTACATCCATGAGTATTGTGAGCAACAACAATACGCATATAAATTACGCAAGTAAGACTGCTGTAAGAAGGTGACATTATCATTATTTTTATGAAGATGCTATAAGATGACGTCATCATTATTTTACGAAGATTCTGTAACAGTATGACGTCATCATTTATAACTATACTCTCTGAACAACTTTTTTAAGGGTTTGGTGAGTGTTTAAAAATGTGTTAAACCCTCGTGTCCTGGTGAAGGCTCGATCCTGCGTCCTACACTCGCGGTCCAGTGTCTTACCAGTCAATAATAATGATAGAATACCGACACAATGTTAGGTAAATGGACACAGATGCAACTAATGTGACATTTTATTGTGGCAACGTTTCGGTCTCCAGGAGCTATGTCAAGCCAAGGTCCTGGAGAGCGAAACGTCTTAGCAGTGAGCCCGGCGGTGAAATTCTTCACGGTGGCGGACTGAACCACTTGTGGGGAAATTAAAGATGACCGGAAGTGAGTCAGACTGCCGAGTTCTTTCTTCTGCACATTTCTGGAAACCTGTGACGGTGATTGTTGTGACCATGAAACACTTTGTTGTAAGCTACTTCCTATCTCTCTCTTTCTCTTTCTCTTTCTCTTCTCTCTCTCTCTCTCTCTCTCTCTCTCTCTCTCTCTCTCTCTCTCTCTCTCCTTATCTTTCTCTTCTCTCTCTCTCTCTCTCTCTCTCTCTCTCTCTCTCTCTCTCTCTCCACACACACACACAAAGAATCCATACATAGCTTTTAAAATAGGTATGATAGGGCTCACGTAGCAAGGAGAGTGAAACCAGTAGCAGCCAGCAGAGAGGCCGGGCCAGGAACTGAGATTCGACCTCTTCGACTACAGTTAGGTGAGTGCGCACATTGTACAGCTGTACACTAGGTGAGTGACCTAACACGGGTCACTCACCTAGTGTACAGCCACACAAGCCATGAACACACACTCATTTGCATGTGTATCGACCTCTGGCGATGTAGACAACATCGCTAAGCAACAAACACCTGGATAATTCATGCCTTTCATCCCCTTACTACACACCAACACTGCCACTATTACTCTATCTTAGTCGCTCTCTTGTATTCCTCTAGTATATGTTTCACAGTGTACGTTTACCAGAACATGTGTGTGTTTACTTACCTATTTGTGGTTGCAGGGGTCGATTCACAGCTCCTGGCCCCGCCTCTTCGCTGATCGCTACTAGGTCCACTCTGTCCCTGCTCCAAGAGCTTTATCGTATCTCTTCTTAAAGCTATATGTGGATCCTGCCTCCACTACTTCACTCTCCGGTGTGTGTCTGTGTCTGTGTCTGTGTCTGTGTTGGGGTCACTCATAGTGACCACGTATGATAATGCTTATGTTCACCCAGTTGTACTCGTCTCGATGTGTTTGCCGGGGTTGACTAATAGCTCTTGACCCCGCCTTCAAACTCTTATCAACTGGCTTTTCCGGTTTCCTTGTCTTCAGAACTCCCCTATCATGCTTACACTTGACACTGCGTATGGTATTTGAACCAATGCTCGCTTCCCTGTGTGTGTGTGTGTGTGTGTGTGTGTGTGATTCAATGCCTGGCCTCTCGCCTCTCACACAGTGAGTGTAATTGAATTTCGCGTGCATTGATTAAAGTATTTTTTTTCTGTGTTGGCTTTGCAGCCGTGACGGGAATGGTGAAGGGAATTTAATCTTTTATTGCGCTATATATATAGTGCGATAACTAGGGCACTATTGACTAATTAAAGTATTGAAACCTGAACTCGTCTCCTGAGTTCTAAGGGGAATCGGGCGAACTGTCGATTGGAAAGGCTCAGAAAGATATACGCTTCATGGGAAAAGTTCAGAAAGGCATACGCTTCATGGGAAAAGTTCAGAAAGGCATACGCTTCATGGGAAAAGTTCAGAAAGGCATACGCTTCATGGGAAAAGTTCAGAAAGGCATACGCTTCATGGGGAAAAGTTCAGAAAGGCATACGCTTCATGGGAAAAGTTCAGAAAGGCATACGCTTCATGGGGAAAAGTTCAGAAAGGCATACGCTTCATGGGAAAAGTTCAGAAAGGTATACGCTTCATGGGAAAAGTTCAGAAAGGCATACGCTTCATGGGAAAAGTTCAGAAACGCAAACGCTTCATGGGAAAAGTTCAGAAAGGTATACGCTTCATGGGAAAAGTTCAGAAAGGCATACGCTTCATGGGAAAAGTTCAGAAAGGCATACGCTTCATGGGGAAAAGTTCAGAAAGGCATACGCTTCATGGGAAAAGTTCAGAAAGGCATACGCTTCATGGGGAAAAGTTCAGAAAGGCATACGCTTCATGGGGAAAAGTTCAGAAAGGTATACGCTTCATGGGAAAAGTTCAGAAAGGCATACGCTTCATGGGAAAAGTTCAGAAACGCAAACGCTTCATGGGAAAAGTTCATAAAGGCATACTTTTCCTCTCAAAAGGTCAGAAAGATACACGTTTCATGTTAACTATTAAAAAATGCATACTTTTTATGTTAAGGGTTCAGAAAGAAACGTTTCATGGGAAAGGTTCAGTAAAGCGTACTTTTCATGGGAAAGGAACACGCATCCTAAAAAAAACTGTTGTCATTATCGTGTGTGTGGGTGTGTTTGTGTAGTGATAAACTGGAGCGCTGGGAAGAGTGTAGCGGTGTACTGTAGCGTTGAGACGTGTCTGTGTTGTCACCAGGTGACACAGTATAGGCAAGCTTTCATCGTGAAAAATTAGACATGTGTGCAGCATCGTGGTATCTTTATTTGTAGACGTTGCGCTATCCAGTGGCTTTATCAATACAAATTCAAGGACATAATGGGAAGACTGTAGAACTATATGCAAAAGATGTGGTAATCAGTGCCTCATCCTTAGAGGTGGTGAAGAGCACCGTAGTCTTGAAGATTAAAGTACTCTTCAACTCCAAGGTTGACGGACTGATTACCTCGTCTTTTGTATAAAGTTCTACAGTCTTCCCATTATGTCCTTGAATTTGTATTGATAAAGCCACTGGAGGGCGAAATGTCTACAAATAGACACCCAGATGTTGCACATGTGTCTAATTCTTCATCTTGTCGGTATTGTATACCACTGATGTAGAAGCTTTCATCGTGCATAGTGCCGTCAGTAATCCACCAGTGTTGTACTCACTCCCAGGTGTATGTTGCAACTTAGAGATGCATCTTTCTACTTTTCTTGTGTGTTTGAACCAGCGGTGTTGCCTTCACTTCCAGGTCTGTGCTATGGCTAAGAAATACTGGATCTTTCTACCTTTCCTCTCTTTGTTGAAGTTATTGAGTGTCGAGAATAAATTTTAACAACTGTACTGAGCCTTCGATGACTCAGGGTTCGGTATATACCAGAGGTAGACTTGTTGGCGTGTGTATACGAGAGTATAGCGGTTCCTTACAGGGTCACAGAACTCTCTTGCTCTTAATACTATTTTAAATGGAATTGAAATCTAACCCCGATACGTCAGTGATTGCCTAATCACTGAGGTCATCAGTTGACCATGACCGGCGTCAAGAGGTCATCAGTCGACCATGACGCGCGTCAAGAGGTTATCAGTCGACCATGACCTTCGTCAGGTCATCGGTCGACCATGAGCCACGTCAGGAGACGTTTTTATTGAGTCTTGTGCCATCCTGGTGGCATGAAGATTCTCTCACTTTTCCCCAGCCTCCACCCAAAGAAAACACTTAACTGAAGTTATGCAGGTTCTTAGGTACGTTAGGTAAATTGAAGTAGTTGATATACCTAACTTTTTCAAGGTTAAGTTTTTAGGCAAGTTTTTTATGAAAGAGATGAAGAAAAGGGAGGGATGAAGGAAGAGGAGGGGATGAAGGAATAGAAGGGGGTGAGGGAAGAGGAGGTGAGATGGAAACATGCCTAGGGAATGGCTAGCTTGCTGGAGGTTTCCCCAGCAACGGTGTGAGTGTGTGTGTGTGAGGTACCGTGGGGTCAACATCCGCCTGCTCCGTCCTCTGTAATGGACGCTCTCACCCACCATATCCGGGGCCGGCCACTTCAAGTGCAACTTTACCTGCTGCATTGTCCACAAAACCTGGCGGGCGGGGTCTCTTGCTGCCTCTTAGGTTTTGTAATAAAACAATTTGTTACACCACACTGTTTCTACCCTGATCTATGTGCCATTTTATGGCATATCCATCACGTAGGATGGATTCCCTGTTACGCTGAGTTACCTTACATTGATAGTGGGGGTTATGACCCCCTCCGACGCTGTTACCTTACATTGATAGTAGGGGTTTGTGATCCCCTCCGACGCTGGGTCACTTTACCCTGACGCTGAGTTACAGATTTACACGGCCTGAATACCCAAGATTTCAGCAACCCATTTTTCAGCCTAATTGTAGCGGAGGGATTTTCCATTTCGTTAAATTTAGTGATTTATAACCTGCGGTTTGGATATGGTTTGAATTGAGACTAATAAAATTAGATTTTTTTTTTATGAACCGCCTGTATACCACCGATACAGGGTGAGCTAAAAAGAAAAACGAAAGTTTTTCTTTTTCAGTTTAGTAATTTATACAGGAGAAGGGGTTACTAGCCCCTTGCTCCCGGCATTTTAGTCGCCTCTTACGACACGCATGGCTTACGGAGGATGAATTCTTTTCCACTTCCTCATGGATTATGTTGATTATATTGTGAATATAATCCACATGTCTAGAAGTAGCAGGCCTGGTGGACCCTATAGATGACCAACAAGTTATGCAGAGTTCAACAGGAAGTGTGTGTTTGACTTTAATCTTCACAAATCGTCACTGAGACGATTGTTTGTATAATGAGGCTGTACAGAGAATCTCCACATGTTTACTGGTGCTCCCGCCTCTGTGTCACTTGCAGCTTGCTGTTGACACAGGAATACATTTAAACTGTTTGCCTAAGGTTTTGGTTTTATTGCCTAATTCGTGGTGTTTATAATTATCTAGGAACCTGTTTAATGTATTTTTGGATGGGTCCATGTGATAAATGAGTCCCAAAGCGTTAAGGTGTGGACTTAGAAGATAATAAATTTGACAAAAAGTGGAGTTGTAGATGTTGATGTTTGCTGATAAAATAATGTTAATGGGAAAATTAGAAGATAAGCTGCAGAAGTGGAGTTCGGAAGGCGTTGTATGAAAAGGAAGTTAAAAAAAAGAAATTATATATATATATATATATGCCGTTCTGAATAGGTAAAACTTGCGATTTTGGCTTAAATAGCAACGCTCTTCTTGCCGAATAAGGCAAGCGAAAATTTGTGTATGCAATCATTTCGCAAAAATCATTATGAACCTAACGATAAAAATATATTTCATTATGTTTATTATTAAATTATTGTAAACTTATCTAAAATATGTTTAGTTGGATTAGACTAAATTAAATTGAGCTTGTTATAATAAGGTTAGGTAAGTTTTCTAAGCTTTTTTTTGGTACAAAATTATTAATTTTTATGTTAACATAAATGAAGAAAATATATCTTTAAACATATAAGAGAAAATTTTAGAAAGGACTTAATTTTAAGTGAGTTTTTGCTAATTAACTAATTTTACCTATTCGGCACGACATATATATATATATAAAGTGTAAATGCAACATTGTTGATCTACTACTACAAAATAGAACAAATATTTTTTCAGAGCCTGGATGCGTGTTGAGGTGTTGACAGTACGCTCATGGTGAATCATTTGTTTTCCTGTTTCAAATTTAATTTGTCGCATGCAAGAATAAAGTATCATAATGATTTGTAATGTTGACGACAAGTTGATGAATTAAATACGAATAAGACGCCTGTGTAATACCACCAGCGCTCGGCGAGGCGTCGCCATCAGTAAAGATCTCCAGGCGTTACCCGGGCCTTATTCATCAAAGATAATGTAGCTGTACCTACATCATTAATTGCAATCAAGTAAAAATGTTTTTATTAATGTGATTAATAACGTTTAGCTAGCTTGCACTTGTTTTAATAGTTTTTTTAAAATAGCGAGTGCAGAATATATACACACCTTCCTTCAAAGTAATTTTAATTACTATTCCCCTTAAAATATTCTTCCATGTTTCTTCATCTGATCTGTCCTCTGACGTACTTCTCTCTCTCTCTCTCTCTCTCTCTCTCTCTCTCTCTCTCTCTCTCTCTCTCTCTCTCTCTCTCTCTCTCTCTCGGTTGTGACTTGATATTAATTCTGGTGTTGAGTTAAGTGTTGCTATAATCTAGGGTCACAGCCACTCTTATTTCATTGTATGTTTGTGCGCAAGTACACACACAGTTAACACACACAAAGTTAACTTCCAGAGATCATACAAACAAGAAATAATAATAATGGTAATCGACAAAACGCTGCAGTGTTTTTAAAGTCACCAAACAACACTGTTTCTACTACCTTCTTGACTCAAATAATTACCCGAAAATGATCATAAACCACTGTTGGAGGTTTAGTTGCATTACACTTCTCATGTGATGTTACAGTTTTTGTTAGCCAAATTTACCAAGATTGTAATTGGTACCTCAAGGAGGAGCACCAGTAGTTCCAATTATCACTGGCTGAATTTTACGCTTTAATGGTCCCATTTGAATTAAAAGAAAGAAAACTTACACAGAACTTGAAGTGTCTTGGACGCGTGCCACCAAAACTTGCCCATTCTTACTGGTTTTGTTTATTGATAGTGAACCCCCTCTCTCTCTCTCTCTCTCTCTCTCTCTCTCTCTCTCTCTCTCTCTCTCTCTCTCTCTGACAGACACACACACCCACATACTGATTTTTGTATATCTCACACATTCTCGTCAAGAATATTTTGCTCCCTGCAGCAAAGAGAGATACGAGGGCACGCAGCAAATATTCCCCCTCTGGCGTGGCAGGCCCCCTCTGGCGTGGCAGGCCCCCTCTGGCGTGGCAGGACCCCTCTGGCGTTGCTCCTGCATAGTTTCTCCACAAACAAGAAATATGACATTGTGTAGTCTTTACCTTTAAAAATAAATGTAAACTTGACACGAGGTTTTTTTTTTTGTTCAGAATTTGCCGACTTGGCTTATTCAGCAAGGATCAGTTTGCAAAATATTCTAACACTCATACAGGACCATTTCTCACCTGCTATTAGTACGCCGTATTACTCTGCTCTGTTCTTCCCTACTTATTATCTGAGAAGGTTACATGTAAGCCTCCTTATATATGTTTATATGTGGGCAATCACTGCCCTTCCTACCTCTAGGACTCAAGTTACTTTCCTCACAGCTCAACAATACGTCCATTAAAAACTACTTGTCTTCATTCGCTTCTAACACTCTCACACAAGCCTGCTGGATGCACATGTCCCTAAAACTTAAAGCCTATTTTACCCCACCCTCCCTACAACCATTTCTGGGACATTTCCTACCCCTCCTATCTTCCACCCCAGAATTGTACACCTTCGTCAACCTATCCCTTTCTATCCTCACTACTTGGAAGTTGTTTATGTTAGCGTCTAGTCAAGTCTTAGGCGTCTAGTCTCTATGTACAGAATGAGCTGTTGAGCTAACTTTGTTCGCGGCCTTAAACATTTTAGGCAGCAGCGGAAAGTTAGCAGTGTGTGTGAGGCTGTACAAGGTTCTGCATGTCACAATACTTGTAATGTTGACATTGTGTTATAATGACCGCGCCAGCCGCTAATGAGGAAGAGATTCAGTGGAAGCAGCTGAAGGCAACTCTCAACAGAAAGGAAACTCATACCTACAGAGACAAAGTCTAAGAATATTCTCCCATGCTAGGCAGGTCTAACTCACATCCACCCACACCCACTCATGTACACATCCAACCTATTGAAGCTTCCCAAAGTTCTCGTCCCATTGACGCTGCCTGTGAGTTTGTTCCACTCTACTACTCTGTTGCCAAAACATACTTCCTCATATCCTTTCTAAATTTAAATTTCTCTTACTTGAATCCATAGCTGTGAGTCTTGTCTTGGTTAGATACTTTCGACACGTTGTTTATATCCCCTTCATTTATTTCAGTTTTGTATGCAGAACAAGCTTCATTAAGACGAGGTTTTACTCAGACCCTGAGCGAGACGTGCCAGTAAAACTTTGTCCTATATATAGTGTTTCTACACGTATGCATAGCCTGTGGGCACTGATTCTGTACAAATAAACTCATACCTGTGACTGATTTCGAGAGTGATAATCCCCAGCTTGAGGTGAGGCTACACGTGCCTCTTGACTACCTGATCAAGCAGGTTGTTGGTGCGCGCTACACACACACACACAGGCTCAGTTGCCACTTTCTCCAGAAACTTGTCTTTCTCTCTGAGCCTTTATGCTTTGGATTGACTTCCCCTTATCCTTGGATCAAACATGATGTGCCCCCTATTGCCCTGGCACCGCATCGTCCTTACTGGTTTAGCGTATAATAAGTAGCAAGGATGAAAGGCATCTTAGGGTCCTACAGCGCCCGAGGAATCGCAAGCCATCAAGACTTGATCCTAGGAAGGGGAGAGGTAGCTCCAATTCCTTGGATCAAGAGCCTTTGAACAGCATCAAGGTACCAAATTACATCCTCTACGACCTTATTAACTTTTTTTCTATATGTTTTCTCCATTTTTTATATTCTAATTTGTCTTGTTCCTGAACCTCGTATCCGAGGCGAGAAAATACCAGTGGCAAGATTTGCTCTTAGCTTACTAGGCACTGCGCTAGTTGATCATTTCTGGCCTTAACATTGAAGTTATTTTGTTAGTTTTAATGTTTGTGTACCGTACTTGTGTCAGGAAGACTGTACTTCACTTCTACACTAACACCAAGAATACTTAATTCGCTGAAATAGGGATTAAACTCAGTGTATATATATATATATATACTCTTCCCACAGAAGTATGCTCATCTGGATTTATGTACACTGAGAGATGTATAGTGCACCTCTTTGTGTATATTCTGTGTTGGTATAAAGAAATTTTTGTGTGGGACTCATTAGGCTGCCTAGCAACTCAACAAGGTGGAGAGTTGACAGTTGTCGAGTCAAGTAGATGAGACAATTAGGATTCATTCTCTCTCTCTCTCACTCTCACTCTCTCTCTCTCTCTCTCTCTCTCTCTCTCTCTCTCTCAACAACTCTTTTATGAGCATTGAAACAGGGTACCATTTGATACTATGGAATTGCAGCACAAACCTGGAAGAAAATATCGGTGCATGGCCACTAAAAATCGTCATTATAATAATAATAATGTTTTATTTAAACAAGATACAATATTTGTACAGAGATGGGTGACGTTCACTTGTGCATGCTAAAAGCCCATAGTTATATAGTACATTTGAGGCAAGCTTAAACCTAGCTTAAGAGCTGCAGTAAAATATAACACAACACAGTATTATAGCAGAGAGCTATACAATGCTATTATACTCTTTCTGAAACTACAGACACAGGGTTAATAGAAAATCAATGTGAGCATTCGTCACCCCAGATGGTACCAGCCAACCTGTCTGGCTCAGGGACTATACAGATCATGCTAACTGTTGGTGTCGCGTACACAGATCATCCTAACTGCTGGTGTGTATACAGATCATCCTAACTGTTGGTGTTGTGTATACAGATCATCCTAACTGTTGGTATCGTGTACACAGATCATCCTAACTGTTGATGCTATATATACAGGTCAACCTAACTGTTGCTAACTTTTATACGGATCAGGTGACTGTTGCTGACTTGTATACCAACCAAGCAACTGTTTCTGACATGTATACCAACCAAGTAACTGTTTCTGACTTATATACCGACCAAATAACTGTTTCTGACGTGTATACCGACCAAGTAACTGTTTCTGACTTGTATACCGCCCACGTAACTGTTGCTGACTTATAGACCAGTTGACTATTTCTGGCGCATATACAGCTCAACCTAACTGCTTCTGTCGCGTGTGTAGATCCATCTAACTGTTGGTGTTTGTGTGTACAGATCAAGGTGAGCGGTTGCCTGTGCCTGGTGTGCGCGGTGCTGTGCGTGGTGGTCACTGTCACCACCACAGTCCTCCACATGAACCGTCTACAGACACTGCAGGAGTGTGAGTTTTTCCCTCACTCACAGTCATGCACCTGCACTCCCTACACCGGTGTGCTCGACCCCACCCAGGACGGTAAGCACCTTCAATAAAGCTGCTCTTGGTCTTTTACCCTTTAGTGTTTTTTTTTTGTTTTTACATCCTTGAATAAAGCGCTTGTTTGCGCCATTCAGTAATTTTCTTACACCCTTGAATAAAGCCTTTGTTCACCATTAAATAATTTTCTTATTTTATTAAAGATTTTGTTTTTATACCTTTGAATAAAGCTTATTTATTAGTCTCAGTACAGTTTTTGTTTTTTTTGTTTTATACCCTTGAATTTATAGGCTAAGAGTTGTTCTCCCACGTCATGTTATTTACAGGCTATGAGTTGTTCTCCCACGTCATGATATTTACAGGCATGAGTTGTTCTCCCACGTCATGTTATTTACAGGCTATGAGTTGTTCTCCAGAGTTGGTTCATTTAGAGACTAAGATATATGTCGTACCGAATAGGTAAAATTGGTTAATTAGCAAGAGCTCATTTAAAATTAAGTCATTTCTAAAATTTTCAATATACGTTTAAAGATATATTTTTTTAATTTATGTTAATGTAAAAATTAACAATTTTGTACCAAAAAAAATTAGAAAATTTACCTAACCTTATTATAACAAGCGCAATTTAATTTAGCCTACTCCAACTAAATATATTTTAGATAAGCTTACAATAATTTAATATTAAACAAACACAATGAAATATATTTTTTCCTTAGATTCAGAATGATTTTTGCGATATTATTGCATACACAAATTTTCGCTTGCCTTATTCGGCAAGAAGAGCATTGCTATTTAAGCCAAAATCGCAAGTTTTACCTAATCGGCACGACATTATATATATATATATATATATATATATACATAATCAGAACAGGCCACATGCGGATGGAAATCTTTAGCTCAAGATGTTTCGCACTGTGTGTGTTGTTTGTCAAGAGCTATGCAATGTTGCAAGATTAGCAACATATAGTAGGGGGAAAATTCTGTAGCTAATCTTGCAACATTGCATAGCTCCTGACGACGCACAGAATGCGAAAGATCTTGGACTAAAGATTTCCATCCGCATGTGGCTTGTTCTACATTAAGATCGCCTGTTTGCGATTGTATTGTATATATATATATATATATATATATATATATATATATATATATATATATATATATATATATATATATATATATATATATATGGTAATGTTATTAGTGTAATTAATAAGCTGTTTTTGTTTTTTCTTATAACTTTAGTATTTTGCAAGATGGTTCAGTTTTATCAAGCAATGTATCGAGTTCATAATTCTGGGTCCCTGGTAATTGAGTAGATTATTACAAAGGTCTTTTATGCTGGCATAAACTTTTGTCTTGTAGGGTATTAAGTGAAAAATATATTCCATTCCAAATGGATTTATGTATCCTACATGGTAAAAAAAAAAATCACAATATTCACATACAAGAATAGCATTGCTCTGTTGTGTAGCGTAAAGTAATACGTTATTAAAAACTATTCTAGTCCTAATATTTATAAAAGAGGTTTATGAAAGCTGGAATTAGTGACGTGGCTGTATGGTAAACAGTGTTGCTACACACTGCCACGGCTTGCATGTTGACCAGTTGCGGTTGATTTATTGTTGTATTTCGTGATGAACAATCAATTAGTTTAGTGCAAGTAATTACACATAATGAATTGATTATTGACCATGTACCACTACTACATAAACAATAACGTTATCTCACTCTATTTTGACCCATAATTTGATAAAGTAAAATGTTTGTTTTCAGTATGTATTGTTGAATTTTATATATATATATATATATATATATATATATATATATATATATATTAGTCCTTTTTTTATTAGGTACACCTATGTACTTTCTCGTTGATGCAAATATCTAATCATCCAATTACTTGGCAGCACCTCTGCCTAAAATCATACAGACATGGTTAAGAGGTTCAGTTGTTCATACAAAGCATCAGAATGGGGAAGATATGTGATCTAAGTGACTTTGACCGTGGAATGATTGTTGGTGCCAGACAGACGCGGTGATTTGAGCATCACAAAAACTGCTGATCTCCTGGGATTTTCACGCACAACAGTCTCTAGAGTTTACAGAGATCGGTGTGAAAAACAGAAAACATCCAATGAGTGGCAGTTCTGTGGGCGAAAACGCCTTGTTAATGAGGTCATAGGAGAATAGCGAGCCTAGTTGAAGCTGACAGGAAGGCGAAAGTAACTCAAATAACCACTCGTTAAAACAGTGGTATACAGAAGAGCATCTCTGAACGCACCGTATGTCGAACCTTGAAGTGGATGGGATACAGCAGCAAAAGACCACATCGGGTTCCACTCCCGTCAGCTAAGAACAGCACACTGAGGCTACAGTGGACACAGGCTCACCAAAACTGGACAGTTAAAGATCTGAAAAAACGTCGCCTGGTGTGACGAATAGCACAGTTTTGAAGGATCAATAGCATCAAGGCCAGTCTTGAATGATAGCAGCATCAAGGCACTAATCTAGAAGGATCATCATCATCATCAAGCACCAGTCTTGAAGGATCAGCAGCTTCAACCAGTTTTGAAGGGTCAGCATCATCAAGGTACTAGTCTTGAAGAATCACCAGCATCAAGACTCCAGTCTTGAAGGGTCACCAGCATCAAGGCACCAGTCTTGAAGGGTCACCAGCATCAAGGCACCAGTCTTGAAGGGTCACCAGCATCAAGGCACCAGTCTTGAAGGGTCACCAGCATCAACCAGTCTTGAAGGGTCAGCATCAAGGCACCAGTCTTGAAGGGTCACCAGCATCAAGGCACCAGTCTTGAAGGGTCACCAGCATCAAGGCACCAGTCTTGAAGGGTCACCAGCATCAAGGCACCAGTCTTGAAGGGTCACCAGCATCAAGGCACCAGTCTTGAAGGGTCACCAGCATCAAGGCACCAGTCTTGAAGGGTCACCAGCATCAAGGCACCAGTCTTGAAGGGTCACCAGCATCAAGGCACCAGTCTTGAAGAATCACCAGCATCAAGGCACCAGTCTTGAAGGGTCACCAGCATCAAGGCACCAGTCTTGAAGGGTCACCAGCATCAAGGCACCAGTCTTGAAGGGTCACCAGCATCAAGGCACCAGTCTTGAAGGGTCACCAGCATCAAGGCACCAGTCTTGAAGAATCACCAGCATCAAGGCACCAGTCTTGAAGAATCACCAGCATCAAGGCACCAGTCTTGAAGGGTCACCAGCATCAAGGCAGCACACATGAGGGGAGAGGCTGGTGGTGGTGAAGTACATCCAGTGTTATATTGCAATACTTCCATTTGTCATATTTGTCCACAAGGAAATTCATGTTTTACCCAAAACTGGAAGAATAAAGTTACACCAAATGCATTTTTTTATGCACTGGAGCTGTTTCATACCATGGCAGGGTAGACTAGAGAAGGAAAACACATTCACCATCACTCGCGCCTTAGCTGTGTTTCCAGAAACGCAGGAGCATCACAGTTTACATGAAACTTGTATTCAAATTAGTTTTTGCTGGACGCTGCAACATTTTAGTCTTTCGTTCTGTGATTGAACTTTAATTCATCAGTGTGATTGGTTCTCCCACAGTGCGTTGTGTGTTCTCACTGGCGATTGGTTCTCCCACAGTGCGTTATGTGTTCTGACTGGTTATTGGTTCTCCCACAGTGCGTTATGTATTCTGACTGGTGATTGGTTCTCCCACAGTGCGTTATGTGTTCTCACTGGTGAGCAGCGGGACCAACTGTGACGTCATCCACGGGCCCCTCTACTCCTGTCTACGCGCACTCTTCGGCCTCTCAGTTATCGGCATCCTCGTCTCTATCTTCTCCTGCATGTTGGTCTACCAGCTGCTCAGGTCAGTAAGAGAGAGAGAGAGAGAGAGGCGAGGGGAGGGAGGAAAGGAGGGGAATGAGTAAATAGTGAGAAAGAGGGGGGGGGGGTAAAGAGTGTGAAGGTATAATACAAACAGACTAGGGAAAGAGCCTTTGAGTGGAGGTAAAAATAATTGGCTGGCGTAGGAAGGGAGAGAAGAGGGAGGAGAGAAGCTGAAAAGAAAAGACAGACAGGGCAAAGGTGAAAGGGAAGATAAGAGGGAGTCAAAAGTGAGAGAAGTGGGGAAGGTGAAGTTTGAATACTGATAACAAGAGTTTGTATAATTCAGCATGGCCAACACACACAGTAAAAGAAGTCGAGATAGACGATTTAAAAAAGTCTGTGGAAAGGAATGAAATAGAGAATAAATAGCGAGAGGAAGGGCCCACTACCATACCACTCATGAACCACTGTACCACAACACTGTGTCATGAACCACTGTACCACAACACTGTGTCATGAACCACTGCTGTACCACAACACTGTGTCATGAACCACTGTACCACAACACTGTCATGAACCACTGTAGCACAACACTATGTCATGAACCACTGTACCACAACACTGTGTCATGAACCACTGTACCACAACACTGTGTCATGAACCACTGTACCACAACACTCATGAACCACTGTACCACAACACTGTCATGAACCACTGTACCACAACACTGTGTCATGAACCACTGTACCACAACACTGTCATGAACCACTGTACCACAACACTGTGTCATGAACCACTGTACCACAACACTGTGTCATGAACCACTGTAGCACAACACTGTCATGAACCACTGTACCACAACACTGTGTCATGAACCACTGTACCACAACACTGTGTCATGAACCACTGTAGCACAACACTGTGTCATGAACCACTGTAGCACAACACTGTGTCATGAACCACTGTAGCACAACACTGTGTCATGAACCACTGTACCACAACACTGTGTCATGAACCACTGTACCACAACACTGTGTCATGAACCACTGTACCACAACACTGTGTCATGAACCACTGTACCACAACACTGTGTCATGAACCACTGTACCACAACACTGTGTCATGAACCACTGTACCACAACACTGTGTCATGAACCACTGTACTACAACACTGTGTCATGAACCACTGTACCACAACACTGTTCATGAACCACTGTACTACAACACTGTGTCATGAACCACTGTACCACAACACTGTGTCATGAACCACTGTACCACAACACTCATGAACCACTGTACCACAACACTCATGAACCACTGTACCACAACACTGTGTCATGAACCACTGTACCACAACACTGTGTCATGAACCACTGTACCACAACACTGTGTCATGAACCACTGTACCACAACAGTCATGAACCACTGTACCACAACACTGTGTCATGAACCACTGTACCACAACAGTCATGAACCACTGTACCACAACACTGTGTCATGAACCACTGTACCACAACAGTCATGAACCACTGTACCACAACACTGTGTCATGAACCACTGTACCACAACAGTCATGAACCACTGTACCACAACACTGTGTCATGAACCACTGTACCACAACAGTCATAAACCACTGTACCACAACACTGTGTCATGAACCACTGTACCACAACACTCATGAACCACTGTACCACAACACTCATGAACCACTGTACCACAACACTGTGTCATGAACCACTGTACCACAACACTGTGTCATGAACCACTGTACCACAACACTGTGTCATGAACCACTGTAGCACAACACTGTGTCATGAACCACTGTAGCACAACACTGTGTCATGAACCACTGTAGCACAACACTGTGTCATGAACCACTGTAGCACAACACTGTGTCATGAACCACTGTAGCACAACACTGTGTCATGAACCACTGTAGCACAACACTGTGTCATGAACCACTGTAGCACAACACTGTGTCATGAACCACTGTAGCACAACACTGTGTCATGAACCACTGTAGCACAACACTGTGTCATGAACCACTGTAGCACAACACTGTGTCATGAACCACTGTACCACAACACTGTGTCATGAACCACTGTAGCACAACACTGTCATGAACCACTGTAGCACAACACTGTGTCATGAACCACTGTAGCACAACACTGTGTCATGAACCACTGTAGCACAACACTGTGTCATGAACCACTGTAGCACAACACTGTGTCATGAACCACTGTACCACAACACTGTCATGAACCACTGCCATAAATCACTGTGTATGACCACTATATGTACATGAAACAAATAGAAGGGAAAACAAACCCTGAGTCAGGCGTCGACAAAGCAGATAACGTGAAGACTAGTCGATTCTACACCAAATTTTAACACTTCAGCATGTCACTGGAAACCAGATATAATCACCAAAATAACATCAGAACCACATCCCAGCACCCGGTTTAAATTGCACATCACAACAGAGCACAGGTTCCCGGGACTCCAGACGATGCTGACCATGAGATCTCACTAATATCTTGAGAACTTGATGTGATGCAGTCACTGTGTGAGCTGAGGCAGCTCTCTTTTAAGTTCAGCTCACACTACCTTGAGGCACGCTACCTCGGTGCACGCAAATGATGTAGTGCAGAGCTGTCGTAAAATGTTAATGTTGCAACATATAAAAATTGGTATGCATGTTCGAATGCATGTGTATACGTATGTTTACGTATGCAGGTATATATATATATATATATATATATATATATATATATATATATATATATATATATATATATATATATTATATATATATATATATATATATATATATATATATATATATATATATATATATATATATATATAAGATTTCAGAAGACTTCACATATGACCTCATATAGGACCCTATTCACTGAGCGTGGGAGTGTAGTGAACATTTAGTCATGTCACATGTAAAAATAATTAAAGTGCGACATGTCAGGCATAGTTTAAAATACTCACAAATTCTATTCAATATAAATTAATCTAATTTGTACAGCCCAGAACTTATATGCATATTGCAATCAATACTATTTTTTATGAAGCTTGATTCAATTATATTTCACTCGACCATGGACTTGCTTGATACAACCTTTTCGACCTTTTCAAAATCAGTTGGGTGGTTAATATATCTCACAAGAATATTCAGAGCATTAGACTCTTATTCAGTTCTAATGCTATATTTATGTTGTTTTAATCCTAGTTCAACTCTTTTTTTCCAGTTTGACCCTTTTATAATATATATATATATATATATATATATATATATATATATATATATATATATATATATATATATATATATATATATATAATATATAATATATATATATATTCAATTGGATTAGGCTAAAATAAATTGCGCTTGTTATAATAAGGTTAGGTAAGTTTTCTAAGGTTCTTTTGGTACAAAATTATAAATTTTTACATTAACATAAATGTAAGAGAAAATTTTAGATAGGACTTAAGGACTTAATTTTAAATGAGTTCTTGCTAATTGACCAGTTTTACCTATTCGTCACGACATATATATACATAGAATGTAAGTAGGATAGGATGTAGAGATGGAGAACCAGAGAGAGAGAGACTGCCTAAAGGTAGAATGGGAGACAAAAAAGGGAGTAGGATGGGAGGAGAGGAGAGAGAAACAGGGAAACGAGAACAATAAGAGATGCGAGGGGAGAGAGAAAGGATGAGAAAGTGAGGGGGAATGTGAAGGGAGAATGTGTGAGGGAGAGTATGTGAATGAAATTGTGTAAGGAGGTATGTGAGGGATGTGTGTACGAGAGAATGAGAGAGGATGTGAGGGAGTGTGTGTGAGGAAGAATGTGTGAGGGAGAGTGTGTGTGAGGGAGAGTGTGTGTGAGGGAGAGAGTGTGAGGAAGGGTGCATCAAACGCCCCATCATTTTTAAATTTTAAATTTGTTTGGGAACATTCTGTCCCTGTGTTATTTTCGTTCCATTTATTGAACGAAAAATTTGCCACAAAATTTAGAAAAGTTTCGACCTCATCTCTGGCTCCATCAATCAAGTAAAAGTCAATTATTTATTAAAAAATAGTGAAATACAGAAATCACGATACAATTTTACAGTTAGTGCTGTCTTGAGCATTAATAAGTGCGTAAATAAGTAAGTTTATTTAGGCACAGGGACACATAAGCACAATTATCATAGTGTAAATTACCGAGGATAACTCCAAAAAAAAGTCAGTGACCTATTTACATTGTACGTTTTTGTTTTGCTGTAAATCACTTCATGTAGATAAAATTGTAGAAAACATGTTTTCATGTGATAAAATTAGTTACAAGTAGCTCACTACTACTGGTGTGACTTTGGCTCTTGTTTTGCACACGAACGCTTATCAGGATCAATATTGAGAGTAATATGGAACATTTGACGTCTAGGGGCAACCACGGTGCTCAACCCTGGGGCGTTGGACGCTCCCTAGTGTGAGGGAGGGTGTGTGAGGGAGAGGATGTGAAGGAGTGTATGGGGGAAGAGTGTGGAATGCCAGAATGTGAGGGAATGTATGTGAAGGCGTGTGTGGGGGAGAGTGTATTAAGGTAGTGTGTGTGATGGGGAAAAGTGTGTGAGGGAGAGTGCGTGAAGGAGAGGGGAGAAATGGGAGGAGAAGGATATGAGGGCAGAAAGAGGGTACACTTGTGGGAGGGAGTTTTAACAAAAATTAAACATTGAATTCCCCGTTGAAAACCCTCTGTGTTGGTTTGTTTTATTTGATTGATATAATTTATACTTGACGAGAGGGAGAGGGTGAAACTGGGAGGGAGAAGTAGAGGGAACGAGGCAGGGAGGTGGGAGGGAGGAGGTAGAAAGAACGAAGGAACTGGCACGGGACTCGAGACAGACAGACAGAGGGAGGGAGGGAACTTGTAGGGAAATTGGAGTGATGGAGAGATCGAATGAAGGAACTAGCAGAGGAAATATAGGGAGAGAATGAAGGAACTAGCAGAGGAAATAGAGAGAATGAAGGAACTAGCATGGAAAGTATGGAAATGAGAGATAGAGGGAAGGAACTGGCAGAGAGAAAAAAAGAGAAGGGGGGAATGACATATAGGGAGGGAAGATAGCAGAAAAAAATAGAGATATTGTTTCAAGCGAGGGGAAGGAAAGATCAGGGGGAGGGAAGAGATAGGATAAAATAGGAGAGGTGAAGGGGAGTTAAGGAGAGGGCGAGGGATAGAGCGAGGAGAGAGAGAAATTGAGAGGGAGGTGGTAAATGAAACGACACAGGTGAGAGCATCTATAAGAGTCAGACAGGCTTGATCATTATAGATGAAAGGTGTAGGCAACTCTTGTGTGTGTGGTATAATGTATTTTCGTGTATGCATGAATGCGTGCATATACATGAATGGAGGGGGATACAGTGGGCAGTACATTAACGCAGCAGTTTCTGAAAATAAATGCTTCTCCTCCCACCTCCAAGACCAGTTCCCCCACCTCCAAGACCAACTCTTCTACATCCAAGACCAGTTCCCCCATCTCCAAGACCAACTCATCTATCAGAGACCAGGTCCCCCACCTCCAAGATCAGCTCATCTTCATCCAAGACCAGTTCCCTCACCTCCAGGATCAACTCATCTATCTCAAGACTAGTTCCCTCACTTCCAAGATCAACTCATCCACCTCCAAGATCAACTCATCCACCTCCAAGACCAGTTCCCCCACCTCCAAGACCCCTTTTCCACCTCCAAGACCAGTTCCCCACCTCGAAAAGCACTCGATTCCAAGGAAGACCTCTCCTCTAAAAACAACTATAGGGAAGACCCACCACAACCTTCTCCAAGACATACCAGAGGAAACCCACCCATTCCTCCAAGACCTCTCTTATAAACTGTACGAGAGGGTAAACCCACCCCAGGTAAACCCACCCCCGCCTCCAAGGCCTCTACTAAAAACACCAGGAGAGGGAAAAGCCAAATTAATCCACATTTTTTGCGATTTTTTCCGCGAAATGAAGAAATGAAAGAAAGGCGAGTGAATGAGGCGGAGATGGAGGAGCTGATGAGATGAATGGAAGTATGAGAGGTGGGTGGAAGGCAGCGTGGAGAGCTAATACTACCAAACACTGCTGCACACATTGATGGCTCAAGGTGGAGTGTGAGACCAGTCTTGGAGTGGAGGTCAGATGAGGGAGCACAGAGAGAGAGAGAGAGAGAGAGAGAGAGAGAGAGAGAGAGAGAGAGAGCGGTGGTGGAGGTCAAACGACCCTTCGTACAGCCCCACCTGCTGTTATTCCCCTCGGCTTCACGTAAAACCTATGCATATACTCACCTGTTTGTGGTTGCAGGGGTCAAGACATATCTCCTGGTCCCGTCTCTTCGCTAGTCGCTACTAGATCCACTCTCTCCCTGCTCTGAGCTTTATCGTACCTCTTCTTAAAGCTATATGTGGATCCTGCCTCCACTACATCACTTTCCAGATTGTACCACTGCTGACAACACTGACGTGTGTGTGTGTGTGTGTGTGTGTGTGTGTGTGTGTGTGTGTGTGTGTGTGTGTGTGTTCTTTTCAACTTTCAAAAGCAACTGTGCCAAAGAATTAATGTTAATGAATTAATGGGGAAGCGCTAAACTCGTAAGAGTCATAATTGCAGGAGTCGGCAGATAAACTAGTTTACTCCGAGGAAGGGAAGGGCAACTCTAATTCCTCGGATTTAGAGCCACTGACCAGTATGAGGACGCCCCCTCCCTCACTTTAAGGGTATAAGGTTGTGAAGTAACTAGTGTTCCCTCGGCGTGTACATGGTACTCTCACCCCAGCCAGATTATGGTGCCTTGGCAGCCAGGGAGGCGAGAGAGAGAGAGAGAGAGAGAGAGAGAGAGAGAGAGAAGCACAGGACTTCATGGAAAAGGCAGAATCTTCAGTGAAAGATTTTTCTACTTCTATCTTGATCAGGAACTATCAACTATTATTCTAGAATGATAAGACAATGATAATCAATCAAAAGGCTCTTTTTCTCTCACTGCCGGCATGAAACGGTAAAAACCTGCTATACTCGAACCTCGCCACGAAGATTATAGGGTATGTGAATGAATGGAAGGCATGGGCTGTACTCCTCAAATACTGTTTAGTAGTATTTCTAGAATAATCCTTGGTGATCGATACCGACAAATTGATTTAGAAAGACACGTAAACACATACTATGACATATTAGAAAACGTTTGTGCTGGGATCTGGATCACTTCGTTTTTTAAGTGTTTTTAAGTGTTTGCTTACTACTTCTAGATGCCACTAGTTCTACTTTTATATAAATTTTTATATAAGCCTCATACATAAAAATGCAACTTTTTATACTAGGTTTTATATGGTCAAGTTTTAGGGTTTAACCTAATGAAGTCAAACAGCGGGACTTACACGTTTTATTTTTTTTAACGCATCGGCAGTTTCCTACCAAGGCAGGGTGACCCGAAAAAGAAGAAACACTTTCATCATCACTCATTCCATAACTTCCCACGCTTTTAGTGCTTCATAACTCTGAAGGAAAATAAAACTTATTCACGTTCGTGTTCAACTTCTTAACAACTGAGATGATAAGCAAGACACATATCCAACAATTGAAGGACGGGGTAGAAACAGTATTCGACTGAAGAAGCCTACTGTGTAGGCCAAACGTTTCGGAAGAAAGATACCTAATTGTTGCACATGTGTCTTACTTATCAACTTGTCGGTATTGTAAACCATTATCATATTCTTACCACAGAGTTTCATACCATTGTTTCATGGACCTATATCACACTGAACTTCAAAAAAAAAAAAAAAACTCATGCTTGACTATATCGAACTTGTTAAGTATCTTAAAGGTTTGTATTAGGTCATCCCGAAGCCTCCGTCTTCCCAGAGAACATAAGTGATTGAAGTCTTTCTTCACGTGATAAAATACTGACTGATTAAGAGGCACGTAAGTTCCCCCGTCTTCTAATAACATGTTTGTTTCCACTATAATCTACCTTGTCCATAATTACTATCGTATTTGCTTTATCTGTTTCGTAAGGTGAAGTCCAGGATCTTTCCTTAATTCATGGTATAACTTAACAAATCTTTGATGACAATTGTTGATGCAGAGGTCTGAGCTAATACGGATAAAGCAAATACGATAGTAATTATGGACAAGGTAGATTATAGTGGAAACATAAACATGTTATTAGAAGACGGGGGAACTTACGTGCCCCTTAATTAAGAGGATGAACTGAGTGATGGTATGAGTGGTGTTGCTCTTCCCTGTAGCCTCTCTAGTTTGATCAATTAGACACTTGTGCAACACTTAAGTGTCTACATTGTGGAAACGTTTCGCTAGTCAGTGGCTTCCTCAGTCATTCTTCTCTGTATTAGACTGAGGAAGCCACTGGGTGGCAAAACGTTTCTATAATGAAGACACCTAAGTGTTGTACAAGTGTCTAATTCGTCATCCTGTCGGTTCTCTGAACCATTTATCTACATTCATCTCTAGTTTGTCTGTCTCTTGTATAATGAGAGGACTAGAACTGGGCAGCATATTGAAGACGGAGTTTGAGAAGAGCATTGTACAGTGATAATGATGTTTCAGGAGTTTTGGAGAGAGAGAGAGATAGTTGCTATGGCAACAAGGAAGATAGAAAGCTACTGCAGCAACGAGGGAAACATACAAAGTTAAAATGGCAACGAGGGAGAGGCAGGAGAAAGTTGCTGTGGAAACGAGGGAGACAAGCAAGGTTAATATGACAACGAGGGAGACGAAGAAAAAGTGTAATCTGACAATGATGGAGACTAGGATATCGAGAGAGAAAAAATATAAAGGCATCTAGATTCCAGGGCATAAAAAAAATTGTATTAGGGTGAAAAGACGAAGAGAAACTGAGGAAATACTGGAGTGACAGGTGTACGGCAGTGGAGGGAGATTCATGCAAGATTGAGAGATGTAAACAAGAGAGGAGGGAAGGGAGTGAGAAACAAGGAGAAGAGAGGGTGGGAGGCGGGGAGAAGAGCGAGACGAGAGTGAGGGAGAGAAACAAGCGAGGGGAAAGTAGAAAATTGAGTAAAGATGGTAACTTAAAGTTGTGAAGGCAGAGAGGTGAGGCCGTGAGTACATACACAACCTAGCCTCAGTGTTAGTCCTCAAGGGAAAGTTACTTCATGCCTGTGAAGGGCTCTTAATCCAGGCATTTGGACCTGACGTAGGCTTCCTTGGACTAAACCTCAATGCCTTCCTTTCCCCAGGCGCTACATAACTCCTAAGGGCTTAGCCCTTCCTCATGAATATAATAATAATAATATCCTTATTTTACATCCTTTTATTACGCTATTTCTGCGTCAGTTTCTGAACGTTCTCGACATTAAGAAAATAAACTGTTTTAGTAGGTGATATAAACTACAAAAACAGTATTTAACCACAGACGAGCAAATTAAAAAAAATGGCAAGGCACGTCAGGCATCGTATATCACGCTTGGTGTGAGAACGAGTTGACATGTGAGAACGGGTTGACATGAGTGAGGATGGGTTAACATGAAATATCATTCAAAATCCGTGTAGTCCCAGTTCAATAAACGTACGATAGGTCCTCTCCTAGAAGTAGTTTTTTTTTATATCAAGTTCTTCAAAACACGAGGACTAGCCTCGTTTTATTCACTGCAACAGCGTACCTACATTAAACTACAAACATGTAAAACAAATACACTGGAAACACGACAAATCTAAGCAAGTTATTTAATATACATTTATCTGATGTCACCCCTTCCCACTTAACTTGCTAGCTCAATAAAGCATTACATGCCTGGAGGGAATGTAATGGTTTATTAAGCTAGGTTAAGAGCGGCTTCGCCCGCCCTACCGTTTTGTGTTGTACCTGACACAGGATGGCAAGGCACGACGAGATATCTGTACACTTTCATAACGCTCGTGACCTCTTGATCAAAGAAATTGTGTCTGTGCTCCAATTCGCTGAATTAAGCCTGAATGTCTTCCATTCCTCCCCCCTCCTCCCCCCACGGGCGCTGTGTAATCCCCCATAACAACAACAACAAATAATAATAATAATAATAATAATAATAATAATAATACAAACCTATTTGACGCTACTGGCATGCTATATAGAAAGCCCCTGGTTATATAGAGCATTTCAGGCAGCCTAAGTTAATCCTGTCTCCCCCCCTCCGAATGCGACCCACGGCAGTCGGCTAACACCCAGATACCTATTTGCTGCCAGGTAAACAGGGGAAAAATATAATATATAATGATATATATAATATAATATATCTTTATTTACTACAAGTACGTGTACAAGGTATACAGGCCTAGCTGACATCAATGACATACTACTGGTTTAAAGAAACGTACCCAACGTTTCACCCGTGCTGGAGATGGATTTTGGACCACTCATTGCATAACCTGAGGCCTTACAGTAGACCAACACTGCACTACGAGGGCTTACAGTAGACCAACACTGCACTACGAGGCCTTACAGTAGACCAACACTGCACTACGAGGCCTTACAGTAGACCAACACTGCACTACAAGATCTCTCATTACACAGTATACACTGGCACTGGTGTTAATTCACCTTTATTATATACTACATAACCTACATTTTTTGTACAGGACACAAATGTTACGGGAACACTTGTACATCATGAGTGAGAGGGGTTGGATTTGAGTGGGACTCGCGCATGAGTGGGTAGAATTGTCAAAGCTTATTTCTTGGGTAGCTTTGAAAATTGGGTTGAGCAAATATTCTGTTAGTGGGATGGATTGTGAAGGACTTGCCTAGTATGGGCCAACAGGCCTGCTGCAGTGTTCCTCCTTTCTTATGTTCTTATGTCTTAAGTTAATTTATCCTAGAATAACTCAGTATTATTATTATTATTATTATTATTATTATTATTATTAAAGTCAAACAATGTGACTCATTTTCTTTGAAATGTTTGACCAAAAAAAATCAGTATTTATTATATTTATTATTATTATTATTATTATTATTATTATTGATAGGGAGCGCTAAACCCGTATGGGTCACATTTTATATTAATGAGCGGGGAAAGCGGAAAACATGTAGGGGTTAAGTAGTTCCTGGGGGATTGGTTCAGTTCCGTGGATGAAGAGCCTCTCCACCCCCCCCTCTTCCCCGGTATCCAGGTACAAGGTAGCAAGTTCAGCAGCCAGTGGTAACTCCGAGTTGCTTTACAGTGTCACCTTCACGAAGACGATCAGTGTCACCTTCACGAAGATAGTGTCACCTTCACGATGATGATCAGTGTCACCTTCACGAAGATGATCAGTGTCACCTTCACGAAGATGATCAGTGTCACCTTCACGAAGATGATCAGTGTCACCTTCACGAAGATGATCAGTGTCACCTTCACGAAGATGATCAGTGTCACCTTCACGAAGATGATCAGTGTCACCCTCACGAAGATGATCAGTGTCACCTTCACGAAGATGATCAGTGTCACCTTCACGAAGATGATCAGTGTCACCTTCACGAAGATGATCAGTGTCACCTTCACGAAGATGATCAGTGTCACCTTCACGAAGATGATCAGTGTCACCTTCACGAAGATGATCAGTGTCACCTTCACGAAGATGATCAGTGTCACCTTCACGAAGATGATCAGTGTCACCTTCACGAAGATGATCAGTGTCACCTTCACGAAGATGATCAGTGTCACCTTCACGAAGATGATCAGTGTCACCTTCACGAAGATGATCAGTGTCACCTTCACGAAGATGATCAGTGTCACCTTCACGAAGATGATCAGTGTCACCTTCACTAATATGAAGAGTGTCACCTTCACGAAGATGAATGTCACCTTCACGATGATCAGTGTCACCTTCACGAAGATGAATGTCACCTTCACGATGATCAGTGTCACCTTCACAAAGATGAAGAGTGTCACCTTCACGAAGATGAAGAGTGTCACCTTCACGAAGATGAAGAGTGTCACCTTCACGAAGATGAAGAGTGTCACCTTCACGAAGATGAAGAGTGTCACCTTCACGAAGATGATCAGTGTCACCTTCACGAAGATGATCAGTGTCACCCTCACGAAGATGATCAGTGTCACCCTCGCGAAGATGATCAGTGTCACCTTCACGAAGATGATCAGTGTCACCCTCACGAAGATGATCAGTGTCACCCTCACGAAGATGATCAGTGTCACCCTCACGAAGATGATCAGTGTCACCCTCACGAAGATGATCAGTGTCACCCTCACGAAGATGATTAGTGGTGGTTAGTTGTAGCCAGGGTAGACCAAGGGAACGATCACTCACTTTGTATCAGTCATGGATAAAGCAGTGAGTGAGTGAGTCAGTCATGGATAAAGCAGTGAGTGAGTGAGCAGGCTACCCCAGCAGGCGAGAGTTGAATATTTCACAGGCACGTGTGGAGAGAGGGGTGAGGTGAGAGTTGAGCACTGAACTAAGCAACCAGTCAACCCACCACTCTGCCTCACCCATGGATGCTTAGGCCAACACACAAGCATACCTCGAGTATACCTGGAGAGGGTTTTGGGGGTCAACGCCCCCGCGGCCCGGTCTGTGACCAGGCTTCGTGGTGGATCAGGGCCTGATCAACCAGGCTGTTACAGTTGACCGCACGCAAACTGACGTACGAACCACAGCCCAGCTGGTTAGGTACTGACTTTAGGTGCTTGTCCAGTGCCTGCTTGAAGACAGCCAGGGGTCTATTGGTAATCCCCCTTATGTATGCTGGGAGGCAGTTGAACAGTCTTGGGCCCCTGCCACTTATTGTGTTGTCTCTTATCGTGCTTGTGGGGAATTGTGAGAGAAGTCTATCTGGGACACCGCCACTAGCAATAAACAAACTCCCAGGGAGACGACCGACTCGTATAAATTTTACCGCAGTCATTCCCTTTAAGGTATGTGAGAACTTTACCCGCTCCTGGCCGCACCGAGGGGGTACCTTCAATATTCTCGTTCGCCCACTGCACTCTGGACCAGTATAAATAAATCTGAGAAGATCATTTATTATAGCTATATTACGTTAAATTTAAGTGGACTGTATTGGTTGTGGAACAACTGATCACACGGAGAAGAGGTAGAGGACACATAGTTCAATTAACATGACCAACACTCACCTAATTAACAGCATCATAGCGGTGTATCGTAGATCGTTGACCTAGCTAAAGTACATCTACTGTGCGTAACAATATCATTGGCCAATAACAAAGTAAACAGCAGTGTACTTAGCTTTAGATGAGGGAGTCGTTCCGTTGTTGACGTCCTCCTGCGATCTGATTCGATCGCGATGGTATTAGCTGTCTCGTCGAGTCAAGGAAGGTTAATTTCCGTACACTCTTATACGCCCACGAGACCGAGCGTTCGTTAACATGTGGTTGGTCGGGTAGCGAATCAGATCCTCGCACTAATCCGACCTTTGTACTGTTTATACGTATAACTTTACATATTACGTGTATCCTGGCTTAATGCCCCACTAGTTTATACACATTCACAGTCTCGATACTTGAATTTCGAGTAGATAACTTACGATAAGTTAGTTCATTTCAATCACATCCAATATGGCGGTCGGGGTATGGCTACCCAAGCCAGACCCGGTCGACACAATCAACCCCTGATTATTTACAACTCGGTTTCACAGTATTCACCATTTCCCAAAGTTCATCGAATATATTACAGTCTCTTCTAAGATGAACTCCCCAACATCAGGGTTACGACTTTATCCTGCCGTATGGTCATTTCACTCAGTTCAAATAGGCCTATGACCGCGTCACACGCCGGCGGCCCACCTTATTTCACAATTATTGTCCTATTACTGGACCTCCTGGACCGATTGTCCCACTTGATATTCCCCCCGTCACTGGATATTCCTCCACATTACGAAAGGAGGTAATTAAATCCGATTTGGTGGGCGGAATTCCAAATTCGACAGGCCATCCCATCACCTGATCGGGTCGGTAGGCGCCCAGTTCACTCTCTTTCCCTCTCTGCCTCCTCCTGCCCAGCCTCTTCCGCTTCCTCCCCGCTGGTATGATGGTTCTCTATTACATACCCCCATGTACCAGCGGTACATTAAGGATATCTGTTCATATTGGAAAGTTTATCAATTACAACTTTCGGAAAATACCAATATTTTCCACAGTGCTAGTGGCACCCCTGCTTTTCATTGGGGGGGATGTTGAATCGTCTGCCGAGTCTATTGCTTTCATAGGGAGTAATTTTCGTGTGCAAGTTTGGTACTAATCCCTCTAGGATTTTCCAAGTGTATATGATCATGTATCTCTCCCGCCTGCATTCTAGGGAGGACAGGTTTAGGAACTTCAAGCGTTCCCAGTAATTGAGGTGTTTTATCGCAGATATGTGTGCCGTGAAGGTTCTCTGTACATTTTCTAGGTCAGCAATTTCACCTGCCTTGAAAGATGCCGTTAGTGTGCAGCAATATTCCAACCTAGATAGGACAAGCGACCTGAAGAGTGTCATCAAGGGCTTGGCATCCCTAGTTTTGAAGGTTCCCATTATCCATCCTGTCATTGTTCTAGCAGATGTGATTGATACAATGTTATGGTCTTTGAAGGCGAGATCTTCCGACATGATCACTCCCATGTCTTTTACATTAGTTTTTCGCTCTATTGTGTGGTTGGAATTTTTGTACTCCGATGTAGTTTTAATTTCCTCATGTTTTTCCATATTGGAGTAATTGAAATTTCTCATCATTGAATTTCATATTGTAGATGAATGGTTCAGAGAACGACAATGTAATAGACATATGCAACACATCTTATTGAAAGCCACACAGTTTATCGTCAACAAAGAAAGTGTAATTACCAGATTGATGGACTGAACACGACCGGAGGACTGTACCAAACTCCTCCGAATTTCATTGTTTCTAGCATTTGATTGGTTGATGTCCGCCTGGAGTCTTGTGGTGTCTTCAATGGAGGACACTGTCATGCAAATTCGGGCGTCATCTGTAAAACAAGACACGGTGATGTGGCTTATATCCCTGTCTATGTCAGATATGAGGATGAGGAACAAGATGTGAGCGAGTACTGTGCCTTGTGGAACAGAGCTTTTCACCGTAGCCGCCTCAGACTTTACTCTGTTTACTACTACTCTGTATTCTATTTGTTAGGAAATTATAGATCCAACTTTTCCTGTTATTCCTTTATCACGTATTTTGTATGCTATTACACCGTGGTCACACTTATCAAAGGCTTTTGCAAAGTCTGTGTATATTACAACTGCATTTCGTTTGTCTTCTAGAGCATCCAGGACCGTGTCATAGGTCCAGTAACTGGGACAGACAGGAGCAACCTGCTGTAAACCCTTGCTGCACTAGGTTGTGTAAATGATGGGTACCTAGATGAGTGGCAATCTTGCTTCTTAGAACCCTTTCAAAGATTTTTATGATATGGGACGTTAGCACTATCGGTCTGTAGTTCTTTGCTATTGCTTTACTGCCCCCTTTGTGGAGTGGGGCTATGTCTGTTGTTTTTAGCAGCTGTGGGACGACCCCTGTTTTCTAATGTTTCCTGTTAATGATAGGATTAATTATATTGTGTAATAAAGCTGCTAAAATATTGACTCAATCCGAGGTAAAGTCAGTATTGCTTTTTTGTCGTGTGCGGTTTGTTAGGCAGAGGTGATAGCAAAATGTGTTAAAAAGGAAGATTTTCAGATTGTTAACCAGGAGTGTTAGAAACCCATGATAACTTAGTAAAGCCATGTTAACAGACTGGCTTTATTTCCATTGCTGTCCTTTAACCATCTTCTCCCAGGATGCGACTCACACCAGTCAACTATCTGGACGAACAGGGGTAGCAGGTGTAAAGAAACAGTGCCCAACGTTTCCAATTGTCCGGGGACTGAACCTGGTCCTTCATTGTGTGACCTAAGGCTACTGCTAGTTGAGCTATGAGGACTCATAAGTAGACTGTCACCGGTGACAGACCCAGTCATTTGTTTGCAGTTTCAGACCTTCCTGGATCGTTTTCCTGTTAGTTGCTGTCTTTATCTCGGCTTTCTGTGGTAATTTCAGTGAGGGGTGGCTATCTACTGCCCATTCCTGGTTTGTTAATAATCTGCAATGTCCTATGCTCAAGTTGCAGGAAATCCCGTCAGGCCTTCACTTAGTCGGCAGACAATTCTTCACCTATGGTCTTCCAGTTCTTCCATGTCTCCTCAAGCTTCTGAGTTCTCACTTGATTCCTCCCTGCTCATCTGTTTTTTGGGTAAGCTTCCAGATCCTCACAACTGGAGGAGGTGGGCTTCCTGGTTGTGGCTTTAACAGAGACGCTCTTCGGATACCTGGTTTGTGGTCTGTCATCAGGACCGCCCTGAAGTAGGGGTGGCGGTGACCTTACAGTTTTCGTGTGCATCCAGCACTGGAGCCGGATACACAAGAGTGCACCAGTTCCAGAGCCGGTGCACCACTTCCCCATAGTCCTGGAGGGACTATGGGGAAGTGGTGCTAGAAACCTTAGCTGTGTGAGGCACTTTGGGCTCCTGGTGATGCATCGTCTTCATGATTTACAATCCTGGAAGGCCAGTGGCACAGAATAAGTTTAACCACTACCTTAATCACAGGGAATTTCAGTGCCAGACACCCTTTCTGGTAATCATCCCACAGTTGGGGTGCTTTTTCAGGCCCTTTTATCATCTTTCCAAGGTGCCCTGTGGCCTGGTGGCTAAAGCTCTCGCTTCACATGGTGAGTGTCTGGGTTCGATTCCCAGCAAGGGTAGAAACATTGGGCATGTTTCTTTATGCCATTTGTCTATGTTCACCCATCAGTAAAATGAGTACCTGGGAGTTAGTCGAATGGTGTGGGTCGCATCCTGGGACAAAACTGACCTAATTTGCCCAAAATGCTTTGCACAACAAGCGGCTTTCTATATATAGTAGTACTATGTCATTGATGTCAGCTAGGGCTGTATACCATGTACATGTACTTGTAGTAAATAAAGATATTATTATTATTATTATTAATTCTTTGCTCAAGCTGCTGGGCTTGGGGACCAGGGCATGCTTCGACCTAGGACTTATAATCGAATGTGGATTCTTTACCACGGCTATTGTGTCTGTGGGGCCCCTTGCTTGGGAGTGATCATCTCCCAATCCTCATGTCTATCTATCTTACTCAGGTGTGCCCAGTAACTACAGTTTACCCAAAGTGAAAAACAACCCAGTCTGAATGGGAGAACTATAACTGTGCCCTGTCTGATTAATTATAGTCTTTCTCAGGACATTGAACTTGATTCTGGCCCATCCCTTGGAGGGGCTCTTATAAAGGCATGCTTCTGTTCATTATGCCTATTCGGAAGCTTTTCCTGTACATGCTCTCTTGTCCCTTAGTGGGCAGAGGAATGTCTCCAGGCAGTGAAAGCACGTTGACAAGCATGGACGAGATGGCAACATCGATCTTTGAGGCACCAGCAGCTCGCCTTCCGAGAGTTTAGTTAGTTTAATATCTTTATTATGCACCCCATACCCATCCTGTGGGCGGTAGTCAAAAGATTACAGAGGTCCATAATTGGTCCAGAGACTGGACTCCAAAGTTTTTGTAGATGAACAAGTTACAAAGGTAATGAACTAGATCTGGTCACAATTATGACCAAGTTACAAAGGTAATGAGCTCCAGGTAGAGCTGGTCACAATCATGACAGTTACAAAGGTAATGAATCATAAACATGTCCATACATGGTTACAATCATGAACAAATTACAGTGTAATGAGCAGTTCACAAACATTCTAGGGAATGCATCCATTGCCCCAACAACAGATGTTGCTAGGTGCCTGTCCCTCTTCGGCAGGACAGCCAGACAGCCATTGCAAACAGCAACAGGTTGCGCCAGGATCTGCTGCTTGCAGGAGCACCGTCGACCCCCCCTAAGAGGTCCAATAGGTCAGCGACTCCGCTAGCAACCCGAGGGAGAGCTGCCCTGGGGACGTGTCAACGTCCTGGTGGACGCCATTTTGATTGCAGATCCCAGGCCCTCTCTGTCTGCTGGGAGGGGCTGTTGGTTGTTCCCACCTGGAGCCCTCCGGATGCCCAGACATCCACCGTGCGCACGGATGTTGAAGCTTGAGGAACTGAGTGCATACTGCCTGTGGCACACCTGACAGCTGCCTCGTAGTCGAACTCCACGGCTCTGTCTCTGCAGTACCCTCTACAGTTGGTAAACAGTGACCCTCTCATAACCCCTCACCCCTGCGCCTCACCCACCCAACTCCCTTCCGAGAGGCAGATGCATTTTGCCAGAAGACCCTGCTTGTTCTTTTCCCCCATTCCAAGTAGGTTCCTTCATCCCCCTTCAGTTCCCACAAACTGGAGTGGGCTTCCCCCAGATTTTCTCAAGCTCCACTCCCGGTAAAGATAATATCCTATACTCATTCTTGTTCCATCTTACCCTCGCGCATTGATGTCATTCTGGTGGTTTTCAGTGCCAGTTGACCTGAGGATGTTTACCCAGAGGCATGGAAGCACTAACTTTTACTCCCTATTCTGAAACCGGGCAAAGATGCTACAATACCAGGTTCCTACCCTTAATGGGTAAAGTGGTGGAATGACTGATAGCTGCTCATCCATTGTTCCTAGAGAAACATAATCTTTAAACACAGAACCAGAGTGGTTTCTGTGAGGACAGCTTCACGTGTTTATTTCTTGCAGATAGCATAACTCGTTTGAAAGTTGGGATATTCTCTTAGCGGTCTTCCAGAACCCGCTTTGGTGCATTCGACTCGGCGTCCAACAATGCTATTCTTTTTAATCTGGCCCATACGGGGCTGACCGGGAGCCCACTCCATTGGGTTAGCAACTTTTTGAAAGGAAGAACATTCTGTATGCTGGAGGAGTGCCCCAGGGCTCCATTCTCATCCTCCTCTTCACTGTGTACACCTTGGTATACATGGATGATGTGGCCCTTATGAGGAGTGTCACTTCTGTCCTGGAGGTGTATAACTGGAGGATGTTTGGAGGGTCAATGGCCCCGCTGCCCGGTCCATGACCAGGCCTCGCATTGGATCAGGGTATAGGAGAGACTCCAGATTGCCCTACTGCTCATAGCAGCCTGTGCTACTACGTGGGGCCTGGAGGTCAGTGTGTCCAAATCACAACTTGTGTGCGTAACCAGATGATGCTTCTCCTCTCTTCCTTCTCTTTCATTGGGTTAGGTACCTATTCCTCTGGTCTTCCAACCAATGGTTGGGTGTCACATTGGATGCACCACCAGTGACATGGAGGAAGCATATAAGGGCCCTATGCTTTTCTTGTACATGCCACATAGTACTTATGCGCAGGATCTACATGGGTATGGTTCGTAGCAAGTTCACCTATGTAAGTGAGGTATGTGGCTCGGCGTCTTCCTTCTCTTTTCGCCAACTAGATGTCCTGCAGAATGCAACCCTCATCAGTATAGTGGGAGTGCTTACCTACCCCCATTGTGGCTTTGGATGCAGTGTGGGATAGAGTCCTTGTCGGTGAGGATGGGGAAGGATTAACTATCATATGGCCTCATTGTCCTGTGCATATCCCTGCCACCTCTTCGCAGGTGTGGGCAATAACTTTTTTTGCTTTACATTTATCCCGGTCTCTCCTCTTAGCCAGGGCCTACTATTCTCTGGCCTATTTTTCACTCCCTGAGCCATTGCTAACTTCTGCCCCTTTCTACTTCTCAGTCCCACCATGGGTGAACCTGGAGGGGTGCATTCACCTGGCTTGGCTACACAGGTTCAGTGGGATTTTCTAGATGACAGCACTTCTCACTGAAGATTTTTGTGTACTTCTATTTATGGTTCATTTTCCATTTAATTGGATGGCTCAGCATGTACTTTCCCTCCTACATCCTCAGCTGCATTTTTCACTGATTTCTTTTTGTGTCAAACCTGGCAACTAGGTCTCTCTCACTCGGTCCTGGGAAGGGAGCTGTTTGCCATTCACCACTCAGTTCTCTTCACCCTTTCTCGCCTTCCACCTCAAACTGTGGCTCTCTTCTCTGACTCAATTTTCTCTTGCTCTCATATATTCTACTCATCCTCAGTGAATGTTATCAAGGAGTTGGTGTGTTGCTACAGTAATCCATAGCTCTCTCAGTAATGAGAAGCATTCATTTTTATCACTATCATGCTCTGACAACACCCAGCAAATATGTTTTTCTTTAATTATCATCATCATTAAATATACCAAGCTCTGTGGATATCATTTACACAGGATATGAGTTTCTTATACACTAATGTTCATCTAGTTTAGTAATTCCCCATTCAGAGCACCTTTTGTAAATTTATTAATTTGTATAGATACATTTTTATAATTTGTGAAAGTAGTACAAAATCCTACCCTAATTTTTTGTTTATCATTTATATATTACTTGCCTCCTGTTTTTATTTTTATATTGTACTAAGTTTTTTATTGTATTAAATTATATTTTAAACCACTGTAGTACATATTTCTGTGTAATCAAATATTTATTCTTAAATATTTTAGTAGCCTTAAAATATACACTGGCTCCTGGTCAGGCCACTTAATTAGGGTAACTCTCCTGCCCTTGTGGGTACTTTGATCTTAATTCTTAATGATATGTATAAAGTCTACCTCCTTCACTTCATCAAAAATCATTCCATTTTCTAACCATTTTGAGTATTTTCTGACATCCCTGTGGTTCATCTGTTTCTGTAATTTCCACATGTGCCCTAGTGTACCTATTTTCTGCCTCTTGGACAACCTTTCACAGTGCACCTTATAAAGTTCTCTTAAGATTTTTTTTGTCATTATTCTTCTCCTTTTCCTTCAATCTTTTATTGTTGTCTTGTTCAACTCTTCTAGTCTCTCCTTATTTCCTATTGTACTCAGTTGTGGGAACAATTTTGATGTAAACCCCTGCACTTTCTATAGTTTCTTAACAAGCTTAATTAGGTGGGGGTTCCATGTTGGTGCTACATTTTCCAAGATAAGCCTGACTTACAGTATGTGCTTCACTTATTACAGCCACGAGAAAAAGAAGATGTACTGGGAGCAGCTTGAGCACCGTAGGCGCCTTCTGTACCGCCGTGCCCCAGCTCCCAATGCCTGCTCTTGCTGTGATGAATATGGCTTTGTTCCGCCTTCAGAACTCTACCCTTGGGCACCCTGGGACACACTCGATGATAGGTGAGCTCATTGTGACAGCTGTTCTTGAATTTCGAAACATTCGTTTGAGTGCACATACACTTAGTGCAGTGTGCCCCAGCCAGTTTGCCAGATGACCCACAATCATTTAAGGTTTACTCCACTCATTACCCCTTTGGGGACTGCAGCCATTATTTGAGAAATGCAGTACTGACTTAGAGGGAAGGAGTTTTTTTCACAAAAGGCCCATATAAGCTTAGAGATGGCATATCTTCTTTCTCTGTATGTAAGAAAATTTTTTACAGTACGTATTGTAAGGATGTTTTGCAGAACCTTGATGTATGTAGAGTACTGTACATACGTGATGTATATATCTATGTTCTTAGTTAACTCGATAAAACTCCTTGGGTGAACAAATGTTAATTAATTAAGGTTCCATAATGCTTATGTCTTACATGACATACACACATTTGTATCATATTTTATCCTTATTATAATGGTTACAAAATTGTAACCTAATGATATATAAATCTAACTACTGTAACATCTACCATATGATCGTCATTTTATTGTGGC
This sequence comes from Cherax destructor, assembly GCA_009830355.1. Lineage (NCBI taxonomy): Eukaryota > Metazoa > Arthropoda > Malacostraca > Decapoda > Parastacidae > Cherax > Cherax destructor. The sequence goes on from WNWK01000827.1 coordinate 186,685, forward strand.
GAAACGTTGCCACAATAAAATGTCACATTAGTTGCTCTGTGTCCATTTACTTACTATTTTGCCAGTAATTGTACCATTATAGCTCTGTATGTGACTGCAGTAGTGTATGCACTTTGTGCCATACATTGTTCAAATTCAAATTTTTATTTCTTTTTTTTTTAGTGGTATGCAGATAATGTAGTTTACATGTAATAAAACATTGTTAGGCACAAAAGAAAGTCACTAGTATGCAATGTATTTTAGGCAAACTAATCTCCAAAGCTACATATGTACTGTACTGTGATCTGCTTTTATCACTATCTTTAGTTCTGGAAATGTAGAAGACCAAATGAAATTTAAGTCACTATAATAAATGCTTACATTTTAGGCTAAAATTATGATTATTTGCATTCTAGGTACTGGGCAGGGGGGCAGTTTTATGCTCCAGGTGCTGAAGACTCTTCCAATGCATCACGTTCAGTACTATTGGGCACTGCTACACCACAGGGTCAGGGGCCACTGTGGCTTCCCTGGGGAAGTGGGTGGGCTGCTCATAGTGGTACAGCACATCAGCAGCAGCAGCAACAGCAGCAACAACAGCAACAGCAGCAACAAGCAGTAATACCAGTGGAACCAACCTCTACTGCCTCCACTACTACTGGGGAAAATGGCCAGAGGTAAGATGCCATTTAAGAATATAGTGACAAGTTATCAACTACAGAATCATTATTTTATGGAGTATGTATTTCAGTATTATATTAGCATTTTATATGGACTAGGCATATGGATAATAAATAGAAACAGACAAACAAATGAACTTTATTTTAAAAATGTACGTAATTGTTACAAAATAAATTAACATTTATTTCATACATTTTTAAAAAACTCTGGATAGGCAGAGCATTTTAGTGAAACTAAAATTCAAATTCAAATTCAAATTCTTTATTTCTGGTAATATACAAGGTGGGGTGTACTTATAATTATACATTTTATGAAGTAGATATTACAAGATGGCCAATAATATGCCTAGGTATGCCTAGGCTTTTCAGGCAGTCTTATGATAGGTCTTACTCAATAGTGACACAATGATTATACAGATAGTAAGGTTAGGTAATTGTAGTGATTAACTAGGTTTACAAAATTGAGGTACTGGAATTTAAACATTTAAGAATTTGACAATTAGTTTAAGAATTTAACAATTAGTTTATATATTAATGGTAAAGGCATATTACAGTTTCTATATTGGAGTGTCTTAGGCAAACTTATGACTAGCTTAAGAATTATGAAGCAACAGTTGATGATTAGAAACTAAAACTACTTTGCATTGTGTATATAGTTGAATTTAGTTTCAAGAGGCAGGAAGCTGACAAACTGGATTAAGACAAGTAAAACAGCGTAAGTGTTTACAAAAATAATGTTATACTCAAGTGGATCTTTATCAGTTGAACTTTGATAAAGCTCCACTAAGTGAAACATTGTTACAATGAAGGATTATGTTATATTATGTCTTTTTATCCAGCAATAACAGAGTTGTATAATTTAGAGGTAAGAAATGAGTTTGAACTGTCAATTTTATATGTATACAAAAAGTGATTTTTAATTGACAGTTATTTTAAATTGGCACTCGTACATATACAAATATAAATTTATACAACAAATTCAGTACATAATCACTTTTGCACCTTAATTAGTTTAAGTTTAATAATATCTTTATTATGCACCACATACCCATCCTGTGGGTGGTAAACCTTAATGTGTTGTCGTCCATAAAGCAGTGCATAGCACATTTACTGAGATATTTATCATGCTTCATTGTATTTTAAACCCATGATAGTGTAGCTGTTTGTTTGATTTGAAACTAGACCTGCAAGTTAAGAAGGTGCATAGACAAAAGTAACCATATGAACTAGAGGAAACTAAGCAGGATCAGAAAAAGAATTTCAGTCAAAAGAAGTAAAACTAAACAGAAAGAGATCATTGTATAAGCATTGACCCTGAATGTAAGTGTTAAATACCACTTAAACTTCAGAGATGCAGAATTATCATCATTATTATGCATTTTCTTATGCAAATTAAAAGAAATCATCAGTGAAATGATAAAAATAACAATAGCAATGAAATGATAAAAACACCTAAGTAATAAAAGGTAATTTGGAACTGTCATGATAGCATTTCAGTGCTATAATGTCTACTGCATAAGAAGTGTCCTTTGCTTTTAAACAAATTGGTAAGACTTTTTTTTTTTAATCTTAATTACTACAGTAATTCTAACTTTTCTTACAGTGAAGATAATAGAGCACAAGTGACTGGTGTCCTGCTGCGTCCATTTCTTCCCCGGGGTCTGGAAAGTCGTTTGGGCCTTCGCCGCCAACATCCTACCAGCCACCACAACCGACGCCCACTCTCTGACCCAGGCGTAGTACTCCAGCTACCCCGATACCCACCACCATTCACAGAGGCCTACCTTCCTCCCATGGCATACCAGGAGGCTTTTCCACGGTACATGTGGGGCCCTCCACCACCCTACTCTCAGCCAACTTCTTCTGAAAACTTAGCCATGCACATGTCACCACATCATCACCCAAATTCACCTACTTCACCAACCATCCTACAAGGATTAGTGGCACAGGCTATACGATCCTCCCCAGCTCGTCGACCTGCTACACTAGCTGACTTAATGAATGGCCCTGCTAGTCCTACTAGTAACACGCTTTCATCCCCTAGTGATGATTCAGAAATCCTAAGCTCCCCTTCTCAAAATCAACGTGTGACACGTGGTCGCCATAAAGGAGGACCTACTGAGCAAGGAGGAACTCTTGGTGGGTCCAGTTCACTTCCCTCCAGGCATCGCAATAGGAGACTCCCACTGGGTCATGTCAAATCACTTGGTGATGTAAATGAACATAAACATGATGAACCGCTGGAAGTTTTGTTTTGTGATGGAAAAGACATTACGCATCTAGATAAATTTCAGTCTCAGGCTGATGTACCTCGTGAGGCATATCGTAGTAAACACATCAAGAGCATTAGTGATCCCAAAGCTGTATATACAAGTGGAAAAGTTGAGCAGGAATCAGAACTGTATTTTGCTGATGTATCATCATGCATATCAGTGAGGCAAGATGGAGATGAGATGCTGTACTACTCAGAACCGACAAGCTCTGCCAGTCAAAACACTCCATCTCCAAGTGACAAGGAGGTATTAGATGCCTCTTTAAATCATACGTATGAACAAGTTCGTGAGAAAGATGATGATAGTTCACATCATGCATCTGATGACACCATGATCGTCCACACTTCCTCATCTGATCATAGCCTTGCTGCAGAAACTGAAAATACCTACAGTGTTGTGTCTCCATTAACAGACATGTCCAGTACTTCTCCAATGATAACTGATACTGATGCATACTCATGTTACACACCCACCACATCTGGTCCTTCTCCTTCTTCTCCAAGTCAGAGAGATAACACTCCATCTGCACCTCAGCCATCATTTAATCAGAACCTAACTCTCCATTCTATCAGACAACTCCATCCTCTTCACCCTTTACATCCTCTCCATCATATTCATCATATACACCCTGGAGGAAGAAATCACCTTAATGACAATGATCCTCTACCTTCCCAGCTCACTGATCGCCCAGATGGGCAAGCTGAAACTGAGCATTGCTACGAAACACTCCCAGGTTGTGATGGAGAACCTGCAGCCACACCATTGTCTACTAATTCTATTGAACCACTTCAGGAAGCCCCATCTCGCTCACCAGATGCCTCAGATCTGAATGGAAATGTTACTCTTACTGAAGCCATCGTTCACATGGGTCCTTCTATGGCTGACAGCTCTACTTCTAATTTCCCAACATCCACAAGGCCTTCCAGAGCAAACTTATCGTTGCCGCTCCGCCGTGTTATGTCCTCTTCCAATGCTAATTCAGATGAGATTTTGGAAGATGCTCCCACTCCAGATTCTGAAATGGTTTCTCTGGATCAAAGTAGGAATGGAGGAGGTAGACGCACAGCAGGAGGAGAAAGAATATCATATCACAGCTCGGAACCTAATACTCCAGCTGAGAGAAGAATACATTCAGTACAAGATCTTTTGTATACTCTGAAATCAGTGAATGTTTAAAAAAACTGTTCTGTACAGTACATAAGTATGGAATGCTTGTTAGAAGCAAAACAGTTTGCAATAGTCAATAATGCAATTCTGACTGAAAAAATACCGGTATTTTGAGTGATTTTTAGTCTGTATGATTGTTGCATGGTGGTTAGTGTGTAATTTTTGAGTGGAATACATGTCATATATTAATGTGTGAATGGATGTTTAATTTGTTATGAATATTTGAAATAATTATCACATAGCTACAGAGTATCAAGACTGGAAATATTCCTGTGTGAGCAAGATTGATAACTTTCTGCACAATGCTGACACATTTGCAATTGCATAAAGCCCTGTATGACCCTATGGGTTTAGTGGTTTCCCATAAATTGAAAATAGCTGCATATTATTTTCATAAATTTGTTTCATAACACAAAAATTCCTCACCACAACTGAGCAACACCAGTTGGTCTACATCCTGTTGATCAAGACATCATAATGAAAGCAATGTCTACATTGTATTGTCTGGTCTTATAGTAGTGATGATAAGCTGATATTGTATTAAGCCTGGTTTTATAATAATGATGATAATCTGATATTTATGTGTTCCTTGCATCATCATCATTTGACATTGTATATATATACATTATATCAATAACAACACTGCACTAGCCAAGGACTCGAATCCATGTTGTACTGGCCCGCCTCATGGTGAGCCAGAACCACATGATGCCTTAGCCCACTCGTTCGTGGTTACAATATATATATCTTTCTTTCTTCTTTCAACACGTCGGCCGTTTCCCACCGAGGCAGGGTGGCCCAAAAGGAAAAACGAAAGTTTCTCCTTTTACATTTAGTAATATATACAGGAGAAGGGGTTACTAGCCCCTTGCTCCCAGCATTTTAGTCGCCTCTTACGACACGCATGGCTTACGGAGGAAGAATTCTATTCCACTTCCCCATGGAGAATATATATATATATATATATACAGTGGTACCTCGGTTTTCGTACAGCTCCCAACTTGAACAATTATGTAAGTGTATTATTGTAAGAGCTTTTGTAAGTGTATTTTTGGGGGTCTGAAACAGACTAATCTAATTTACATTTGTCCTTATGGGAACAAATTCGTTCGGTAACGGCGCTCGAACAGCATTCTGGAATGAACTATCGACGAAAACCGAGTTTCGGCCATAATTCGTTCCAGAAGGCGGTTCGAGTGCCATTATTGAACGAATTTGTTCCCATAAGGACAAATGTAAATTAGATTAGTCTGTTTCAGACCCCCAAAAATACACTTACAAAAGCTCTTACAATAATACACTTACATAATTGTTCAAGTTGGGAGCTGTACGAAACTCGAGGTACCACTGTATAGTATGAGTAAAATGTGATGTGACTTCTGATAAGTATTCCTTAATGGAGATTTTTTACTTAAGCTTCATAAATGAATTTGCAGTAGAGTGAATCAGTGATATTGAGGCATTTTGTTTTGGTGAGGATAATTTATTTAAATTAATTACAGTACATATTGTAAATGATTCTGCATTGTAATACGTTCACTTCAGTTTTCATCTATGCAAAATTTTAATCTCTTTATCTCTACTAATCAGTCTTGAGAACTGGATCCAACTGACCTGCCAAAAGTGAAGAATTTACACACATTGCACAACAGTCTTTTATTAGCATAATGTTGCACTCTGTGTAGAGCTTTAAAAGCAAAATGTCCCAATAATTTTTTTTCTGCAGTGTGTGTATTTGGTCTGTAAATTTTAAATCCTAAGCCTCTTAGTTTTCTGCAGTAATGCACAGTGAATAGTTTATTCACTGTGCATTACTACATGTTTCCACAAACCCATAATTTCATGCTTTCACAAGTGTATACAGTGTAAGGCTTCTTTTCCCATCTGAATCATTATACACTTTTGATTGCTTCTCCTACTTTTCCTCCATCTATCATTATGAAGCACTACTTAATCTAGTTTACAATTAAGAGAAGAGAACAGCTACACTATATTGGAAAGACTAATGGTCTGTATACATAAGCAATGAGGGACTTCAGTGTTGGTGTTGATAGAGTGTGGATGTCTTGCTCTACCCAGACCTGAGCAACAGTTATAAATTGCCCCATTCTCTTCGCAGGAAATTATTCTCATCACACACAACCAGCTGGGCAATTGGTCAGGGCACTGCTTATCTGCTCTACAGATTTCTAAGGCCTGCGGGAAGCCAATTACAGATTCAGTTAAGTGTGGGCATCTGGCTATCAAGGTTTAGGTGTGGGTTTCACCCAACTCATTTCCACTCTGTTCCTTCCCAAATCTTTCACAGCTTTGGACACTATTCCTTCCCCAGAAACTGGAAAGTATGGCTCAGTATGGCATTAGATATGGTGGCCTTCAAAACCTATAACATTATCAGTGAGACTTGAATTCCAGTTTTTAGATGGGGCAGTGTTAGAATGGTTTGGTTCACCATATTAAGTGCTCTAAGTACACCCTTCATCTATCTGTTAATCACTAAGATTAATTGTTACCTGTGAAAGGCCATTATCACATCAGTTATATCGCACAGATTATTTTCTGTTATAGCACACACACATTTAGATTCATATACTGTACTGTACTGATTAAAGACGTAATGCTGACAAATAGTAAATGGACATTTAATACAATGAAATCTTTATTGGTACAATATTTCACCCTGAGGGAGCTTTATTATTTCCTCTGCTTGATAAAGCTTACTCATAAGTGGAATATTGTACCAGTAAAGACTTCACTGCATTAGGTATTTATTTACCACCATTGCATAATTTACTATTTTGTTGGTGAATAGGTTTTGTGCTTACAATTCCTATGTTCCAGTTTTTGCTTAGCAGCAGTAATGATTATTATTGATAGAAACGAAGATTCAGTGATTTGTGTGCAGGTTATAATTTTTTTCCCTTTAAAATCATATCCAGTATTTTTATTACAGATATGAGCTGATGTGTATATCTATACATGAAATTTTTAATATAAAAACTGACTATAAAAAAAGATGTTTACATTGAGCTAGAGTGTCGAGGGAGGAAGATAATTTTTAAGGTGTTTTATAGAAATCAATATGTACATGTAAAGGCAAGTCAAAACTGAAGTATAAACTTGTTAAATGCAACTTAAGGTAGTCAAAGATGATAAAATGAGGCTGATAACTACGAAGAATTCATGCAGGCTTTACGTATTAAGGGAATATAAATATAAGGAATGTTAAAGTTGGATCAGATTTTGATGCTTTGAGACAAAATATTGAGAAGTGATTGAAGAACTTTTTATGCAATGCCTTAAATACTATATTAGGATAAGAAATGGGTTTGATAACCAAATAATGCCTAGCATTGCAAAAGAAAGAAATATTATAGGTACATGCACATAGTACTGGTAAAGTATTAACCTTTAAATTGTACATGGGGGAAACTCTCCAGTCCTGTGGTGGACAGTTTTTTTAGGGTAATGTTGACCCCTCTAGGTAGGTTCTTGATGCCAGTGATGGGCTCTTGACCCAAGGAATTGGACTTGACCATTCCTTCCTTGGATTGCTTCCCTTTCCCTCAGGTGCTCTATAATCCCTACAGGCATGTGGATAAATGGTTCAGAGAACCAGCTAGTTGGTAAATTAGACACATGTGCAACACTTTGGTATACATGTATCTCTATTGTGGAAACGTTTTGCCACGCAGTGGCTTCATCAGTAAAATACAATTGATGGACTGATTACAGCGACTCCAAACTGAAGGACTGATTACCTCAAATGCCTTCTGATCTTCACCATTCTTTTTTTAATTGAACTGCTGAAGCCACTGTGTGGCAAAATGTTTCTACAATAAGGATACCCAAGTGTTGCATGTGTCTAATTCATCAACCCCTACAGGTTTAGCACTCCCCCATGAATGCAGTGCTATAATAATAATAATGATTGATTATAGAACATTTCTATCATCAAATATCTGTGAAGAAATTTTGGGGCAGTCTTAACAGCACAAAAAATAAATGTACCATATGCAATACAGCATATGTGAAATATTTGTTAATTTTTTGCTTTCACAGGTTTTGAAGTGCAGGTATTTACAGTACTATATACATAGGTCGATCATATGACATGTATTTCACTATGAGGTAGTGTGTTAAGCAAGCTGATGTGAAAAAAAAATGCACTGTTGGTTCACCTCTCTGCAGATTCTGATATTAATCTGCTTGATTTATGCACATTTTGTTAATATTTTATTTATTATCACAATTAAACATATTATATCTGTTGTGCCAGTATATTGCATGATCACTGCAATTGGCAATACTGTTCCGTATTAGTATACAGTAACACAATTTTTTTTTTTTTGAACCTGTGTCCTCATACCCTGACTGTATTAATATATGTATACATAACTGATGTCCTGATAAGCCATGGGCTTCCTTTCCCCATCAGAATTATATCATATATTGTTTCCGGATAAAGTCACTTTATTTAGATTAGATTTTGCCACCGAAGTGGCTAGTTTATTGTGCACCCCATATCCATCCTGTGGACGGTAGCGCAAGAGCATATGGATACACTAGGCCCCAAAGGGGTTAACAATTGTACATTTGGGTTTATATCTACATTTCAATTATCTGTTACAAGCAAATTTAGGAAATTTGCTTAGTACAAATGGTATTTTATTTCATGAATAAGATATCTTGACATGTCACATAGGTTATTATATTGTCTATCTCTATATTCCTCAATAAGTGCACAATTAAGCACATAGTGTTCAAGACAGTGACCATATGCCTGATCACATAATTTGCATTTAGTTTGATCATCATCTGTGTCTCCCAAACTGTCAGAAGTACCTGTAGCCAAGCCTAAGCCTGGCCACTACAACATCAGTCAGTCTGTTCACATTGCAAGTTGCTCCACAAACATGCCCATCTGTGCTTGCATTATCATGAGCACAGATAGGCACGTTCATGGAAATTAGATTTGGATTTATATCTACAGTTCACTTATCTGTTACAAGCAAATTTAGGAAATTTGCTTAGAATAAGTGGTACTTTATTTAGAAATGTAAAATCACAAAAATTCAGATTTTTTAAAAATTTAATTGGGAAATAAATGTATGTTCTATATTCAGTTCTGTTAATGATTAAATTTTTAAATTGGTAAATAAGTCTAAATCAGAATTTCAGAAAAAGAGAAATTTTGAATTTGGAATGCTATGAAAATTTATATTTTCTGAGTAAGAGTGAAAATTCAAAATTTTTATTATGAATACACCCAACTCTCATGCTTGGGTTTTGTGAATTTGATCAAATGCAGCTTGTTCAGTTTTTCAGGCCTCATTTCCCAAAGCAGACATACCTGCACCACCCACTGGGCATTATATACGTACACCTGTAAGGCATTAATTACTATAGTCATGGGGAAGTGCTAATCCTGTAAGTGTCATACAGCACCTGGGTAATGAAAGATACCAACAGTCATAGCCCAGTGGTGAGAGTCGTTCCTCTCATCACTGAGGTCTGTGGATTGAATCCCTGGACTGAAAAGTGAAAAAAAAATACTCTGGATAATGAGAGGTAATCAGGTGTGATCCAAAGAGGAAAGTAGCTGCAGTATTTGGATCAAGGGCTCTTCATTGGGATCTAAGCACCTCCCCTTGAGGTGAAAAGTAAATGTATCTTTCTAAAGTAACATTGCATATTTTTTTTTTTTTTTTTTTTGGGGGGTTGTGGAGCAGAAAACAACTACAGTACTAAATTTTAAAATATAGTATCAGGAGATTATTTTAGAGTTTGTTGAATATTCTTCATTCTGTGTTGTAGCACCTAAATGCCCTTCTTGTATTCCTCTTGAAAAAATATTTACTGTGGTTTAATCACATCACCATTCACTAATCATAATAATAATAATAATATAATTTTATTTTCTAAGCAGGTACATCAGGGATACATGAATGGGTTGTAAATGTTATTTCCTACATAGAAAAGTCAATATAGCACTGCAGGCAAAAATTATCCACGGGATGTGTATCATGTGGCTATTCACTTTTTCTTGGGTAAGTAAACCATTTTGTATGAATAAACAATGTAACCTGCATTTGAGTCAGTTAGGAAAGGACACAAGATTAAGAGTTGGGTGTTTATCTCTAATTTAGATTTTTTCTGAATAAGATTGTTGTTTTCTGAAATTTTAAATTTGGAATATTCTCCAAAAATCATGATCTTCTGAAGTATGATTGTGAAAATTATGAATTGTAATTCAGGAGACTACCTCTGATTTTAATTTTGCATTTATTCCAGATAAGAGAAACATGCATTGTAAAAAAAAATGCACTAGCAGAGTTGCTGGCATTCCTTCTTTGTTTTCTAGACAAATATTTAATGTGGCAAGCAAATCTTGACTTCTACTTATATTCATTATACACTTTATTTTCTGTGCTTCTTAATACATTAGTTCTTAATTCTGTTGGAACTTGGAACAAACATCGGTTAGAGTGAGAAACTGATGAAGAGAATGCCAAAGATTTTAGAAGATGTTAGAAGTCACTTTGTCTGGCATTTTCTGGGTTATCCTAGGTTATTTACACTATGTATGATTGTGCTTATGTGTACCTGTGCCTAAATAAACTTACAGTACTAGGTGTAGATGCAGGTGGAAGAAATGTTTGGTGGAATGATGAAATGAAAGATTGTTAAAAAAGAAAATGCTGGCATATTTAAAAGAAGTGCTTTGAATGGAATCATCTTTGGCTCTTGAAAAAGAAAGCAGTTGTAGTAGAATGGTACTTGGAGAGAGTTCCAGTATATTACCTAGAGTATACCTGGAGAGAGTTCCAGGGGTCAACGCCCCTGCGGCCCGGTCCGTGACCAGGCCTCATGTTGGATCAGAGCCTGATCAACCAGGCTGTTACTGCTGGCCGCTACGGTGTTATGGTCCTGGGGTCAACGCCCCCGCGGCCCGGTCTGTGACCAGGCCTCATGGTGGATCAGGGCCTGATCAACCAGGCTGTTACTGCTGGCCGCACACAGTCCAACGTACGAACCACAGCCTGGCTGGTCAGGTACCGACCTTAGGTGCCTGTCCAGTGCCTGCTTGAAGACAACCAGGGGTCTATTGGTAATCCCCCTTATGCAAAGCTGTTAGGCAGTTGAACAGTCTTGGGCCCCTGACACTTATTGTGTTGTCTCTCAATGTGCTAGTGGCACCCCTGCTTTTCATTGGGGGATGTTGCATCGTCTGCCGAGTCTTTTGCTTTCGTAGGGAGTGATTTTTGTGTGCAAGTTTGGTACTAATCCCTCTAGGATTTTCCAAGTGTATATAATAATGTATCTCTCCCGCCTGCGTTCTAGGGAGTACAGGTTTAGGAACTTCAAGCGTTCTCAGTAATTGAGGTGGTTTATTGCCATGAAGGTTCTCTGCACATTTTCTAGGTCAGCAATTTCACCTGCCTTGAAAGGTGCAGTTAGTGTGCAGCAATATTCCAGCTTAGATAGAACAAGCGACCTGAAAAGTGTCATCATGGGCTTGGCATCCCTTGTTTTGAAGGTTCTCATTATCCATCCTGTCATTTTTCTAGCAGATGCAATTGCTACAGTGTTATGGTCCTTGAAGGTGAGATCCTCTGACATGATCACTCCCAGGTCTTTGATATTAGTTTTTCGCTCTATTGTGTGGTTGGAATTTGTTTTATACTCTGACGATTTATACTCTGAAGATTGAGGAAGAGTTTCAACCATCAGGCATTGATGACTTTTCTGTATCAGGAGCCGCACAATAAAAGGATGAGGATACCACTGCTACTATCCAGTTAGTTTGGAAGAAATCCCAATTCTGGGAACATCGCTGTTTGTGATATAGAAAAAAAAAAGTCAAACCACAATCAGATTTGCAGAAAAAAAAATTTAAGATTTATGGAAAGGTAAACAGTGAAGAGGTCACTACTTACATGCATAATGACCTACTGGAAAACAGACTTCAAATGGTCTTTAGAGTGGCAAATACTATTTAGTATAGAAAAATGCAGGACCCTGCATTTGGGATACAACAATGCACATCAGTGACTATGTTGAAAACTGTTACAGACATAAACAGAAAAGGACTTTGTAATAATAGTTCACTGAGTAAGTAACCATGAAAAGAGCTAACCAAAGTTTAGGAATACTAATCAAATTTAACATACCTTTAAATACAAAGACAAAAACTATCATCCAGCTTTACAAATTATTTGTACAGTGGACCCTCGGTTAACGAATACCCCGGAAATCATGCAATTATGTAAGTATAATTTTGTAAGTTCTTGTGGAAGTGTATTTTTGGGGGTCTGAAATAGACTAACCTACGTGAAATTTTTCCTTAAGTGAGTAAATTCGTTCGGTAATGGCACTTGAGCAGACTTCAGGAGTGAAGTTTTTACGAAACTCGGGGGTCCACTGTACAACTCTACCTTGACATCTGTAATGAAGATTGATTATGTAAAGACATTATAGTGTATTGCTAGAGAAAGTTCAACACACAAAAATCATCCTGGAAATAAGTCAAATTCACCAGAAAAGTGTGTGAGTTACAAATAATTGTGATTGTAAATCTAAAGGCATAGTATTTCTGTGTTTCCAATTAGTGTTTTGATCATGTCTGTGTAAACCAAGCATGTGATTCATGTTACACTGCCATATGATTCTAGATACTGTAGTTTCTTTACAGTCTCAAAGTGTGTTGATATTAGGATTTCTGAAATATTCCTAGATGCATTTTGTTTATTAATCTGGAGCTGCAATTAAATTTTCTGCTATATTATTGATTAGAGACAGTAGGTGAAAATTATCTGATTTCATGAATTTTAAGTATTTTAATTATTTTGGTCATATACAGCTTTTACTGCATGTTAAAAAATATACGTACTTGTATTTTAATTTGGTAAGGTAATATTATATGTTTGGCATAAGTCAGTACGTTAAAATTTCTGTATAGACAAAATACATCTCTTCATATTCCACTACTACTACTGTTCCTTAGTTCCTTATCATTTACTTATGCATAAAATAAAAAAGTGGGCATTTATACTATATACTGTACATACATAAACCTTATAATTGGCACTCCCACTGACAAGTGGCCTTTGAAAACAGTAGAAATCTAAATAATAATAAGACACCCTAACTTTATATATGTATTAAACTTTTAATTATTTTACCATCAGTTTTTCATAACTGATTTGTCAATGAGAGTGCCTTGTAACTGACATGGAAAATGTAGTATTGTTCTGGAATATTGTTCCTGACATCAGGGGAGAGACTTAGCTGTTAGAGAAAGAGCAGATACCAGTACTGCAGTAACTGGTTTTAAGAAGGAATTTCTGACCAGTAACTTCTTTTAGGAAAAGAAAGGAGCAATAAATGATAACTAGTAAAGATCGAATAGTAAAAGGATGCTAAAGGGTGGAAAAACAGTAGACGTATTGACCTCAAGATTACTAAGTTAATACTTATCAGACACTACTGGATAGTATGTATGTAGTTGGATACTTACCGTTAGGAGACTTTGAACTGATACTGAGAAATATATCCGTTAGTTCTTTGAAGAGATCAATAGATTTATATTAGCTGAACAGATCATGTAGTTGATTGGGTTTGGATTGTAATTTGATATTGTAAAAATGTTCATTGAGATGTCATCAAGAAATCAGTTGCAAGATTATCATATTGTACTGTATAACCAAAACTAATGAAATCCATTTGACAATATAAACAATACTGTTGTAATACTGTTGTACTAAAACTACAAACTAGCAGAGATATTGTTCTTTTGATTAGTTAGGTTCAGTACTTATGTTCTTTGTGTTCAACACTTTTACTAGTTGTGTTCAGAAATTTTGTTAACAAGTTGAGTAGTTTTGTTAGTTGGATTCAGTACTTGTACTGTATTAGTTGGATTCAATACTTGTGTTAGTTGGGTTCAGCATTTTTATTAATGGGTTCAGTACTTCTTCAAAATTCTCCAGTTGAACTTGTTAAAGTTTTTCCTAGGAATAAATTTATCTCTACTTTAACAGCAGTGTGAAGATAAAAAAAAAAAGTTGCACAAAATGATCTGCAAAGAGCCTCTACATAGTATTTTCTAATAGCATTAAACAAAGCTCATGTAGAAAATGTATATGATAAGTATATTCCTGGTTTTCATAACTTCCTGCTGAAAACATTTTATCATAGACATGTTTCAGTCCTAGGATCTTCTTTATTGTAAATATAACTGGGGAACTAGGAAATGATGAACAGGTTTATTAAAGTAAAAGACACGTTAGGGGTCAAGAAAGGTGTACTGTAGTGAGGTCTCCTGATGGCTGCGTCCTGGGGCGGCCACGGTGAAGTCTGTTTAAGAAGTGTATGGGCCAGTGCCGCAGATATAACTTTGCTTTATTTACTGTTGTATTTATTATCAAATTTGGAGTGAACATAGTCTCAGTACTGTAACATTTCCATAATAAAATGTCCTAAGTATTTACCCAAGTCTTTATTCATGCTTTTTAATCTTATTAAAGAAATAGACATTTTGTCAAGGTTTAGAATTTATTATAACTTAGCAGCCTGTTTTCAGATTGTTTCACTTAGCAAAGTTATAAGGGTTACCACTAGTTATTGGAAATACCCTTTTGGTTACCATAAATAAAATTACAACACAAGTTTTTTGACCATGATTACAGACCTATCAGTCAATAGTATACTGGTAGATAATATAGACCATGACCAATTACATGATGGTGAATGAAACCTGGTATTTTATAGGTAATTAAACATGTATTAATTGATAACATGCATAAGTTACTTAATATTGGCCAGTTTGTAGAGAACTACTTACAGTATACAGTGGACCCTCGGTTTTCCTTCACCTCCAAACTTGAACAATTATAACAAAAAAGGCACAATACCGTGACTGGAACAATACACACACAACCCGCACATATAAAAGAGAGGAGCTGACGACGACGTTTCGGCCCGACTTGGACCATTTACAAAGTCACACTAACACACAAGGGACAGAGGAAGGGTATTTATAGGCAGGCAGACAGGGGAGGGTACAAGAGAGTGGGGTAATGATGGAGTAGTGGAAGTAGTAGTAGTAGTAAAGGTAGTAGAGGAGACAGTCATATGGGAAGGAGCACTGCAATGAGGCTAGCGGCCCGCAAGGGTGGTACGAGAGGGAAGAAAAGCGAATAAAATGAAGGAAAATACAAGGCAAAAGAAAAGAAAGAAAGGAAAACCCTTCCTCTGTCCCTTGTGTGTTAGTGTGACTTTGTAAATGGTCCAAGTCGGGCCGAAACGTCGTCGTCAGCTCCTCTCTTTTATATGTGCGGGTTGTGTGTGTATTGAACAATTATGTAAGTGTATTTTCGTAAGTGCTTTGCAAGTGTATTTTTGGGGGTCTGAAACGACTAATCTAATTTACATTTGTCCTTATGGGAATAAATTCGTTTGGTAACGGCACTCAAACAGCATTCTGGAAAGAATTTTCAACGAAAACCGAGGGTCCACTGTATATGCTTAATGATAAAAACCCAGTTAGTAGGCTCAGGACTGATGGATCCAGATTACTCTGTAAACATTGCTGGAGATTCACTAATAGTTATTGGCTAGTTCGTGATAACTTGTAAACAGTTGTTTGTACAAAATTATTTGATACTAGTAAATTAATGTTAGACTTGATGACTAGATACAAGTGGATACTGGTAGGTAGTAATGGGCACCATCTACTGTAGTAGATGCTAACAGGTGTAGCTGCATCTGGCACCAACACCAGCAGATGATAAGCAGCAATCCAGAGATGAAGACTAAAGTAATTCAAATGCAGATATTAATATAGTATTGGCTGGCAACAGCCAAAGGAGACAGTGTGATACCACTGCCTCTTGTAGGCATTGTAATATATAAACTAGAATTCTCATCACCTTAGACAGTTTAGTACGTAAGGCTCACAAACGCTCAGGTCAATGTTGTCCATATCTCGAGTCAAATTTTTCATTTTGCAGTACATTATACTTTAAATAATGTTTTTCAAGGTTAAAATAAATCTAATGGCTTATTTTATCTCATTAGAAATGTATTTTAAATTCAATTTAAATTCAGCTTAATTGTTGAAATTGTATAAAATAAGTTCAGATTTTTATTTTGCCTCTTCTTATGTTTAATAATGATTATTTTAATGTTACTGTAACTAATTCAATCTTCAAAATTTTCATGTTAACCATTTGATTTTTAATCCAAAAACATATTCTTATAGTGTTGTATATTATCCTGTTTCCTATGGTCTTTATGGGCATTTGAAAAAAATTGTATATTGTACAGAGTAAGCAAAGTATCATTTTGGGTACATTTTCTTTTTGAAGGACATTAAAATCAGTGTGTAATTATATACAGTATATCACATTTTATATCATGTATTGGTCTAAGAACAGTCCTTTGAAACAATACAGGTATTCTGGGTAACCAGATTCTATGTTAATCTGAAAACAAAATATGTGCTTATCTTACACGACAGGTTGTTTGTAAAACATTTCCATGCAACTACTTTTTTACTGAACATTTTGATACTAAGCTAAATAAATACCAGTAAGTTTTTACATATCTGAGATAAGTTTATCTCAAGCTGTTTATATATATACAATATTTACCAATACTGTACTGTATATATATACTATACTATATTACCCAAATCTGATGCTTTAATCTCTGTTACAAATGCTCTCCCAATCTAGTCTTTACAATGGATGTAATTTTCCAAACTTTGAAGTGGAAAATTCATTCAGATTAAAACCTGTGATTGAATTTATTTTTCAATCATTCCACGAATACTGATGTGTATTCCAAATGTTAATTCACATGTATTATAAAATTAAATTGTAATATTTGTGGTATTTTCCTAAGATGTCTGTGTGAATTTTGTTGTTTTAAAACTGCTCATTTTTTCATCAATACATAACTGTTATTTTTCCCATGACTTTATAAGTGCCATTCCATTGTTATCTGTGTATGTTGTGTTTGCATAGTAAAGTCATTCTGTAGGTAATCATTGTCCTATTTCATTAACCACAAGTTTTCGGCATTTTTGTGAGGTATGACTGCCTGTCTGGTTAGTATATTATGCAGCTTTGTATAATATAGCACCAAGTAACTATAACATAACGCCCAAGTATAGTAAAATATGTATAGCACAAAAAGCAGTAACTATAACACCACCAAGTACAGTAACTTTATAACAGTATCAGTATAGCACAGTAACTTTATAATAGTATCAGTATAGCACAGTAACTTTATAATAGTATCAGTATAGCACAGTAACAACTTTATAATAGTATCAGTATAGCACAGTAACTTTATTACAGTATCACTATAGCACACTAACTATAATGTAGCACTGAGCACAGTAACTGTATAATATAGCATAATAACTGTATAACTGATTATCATGACAAACATACAGTACAGAGGTAAGTACAGTATATTTAATATAAGAAAATTTACATGTAAAATCCATATGCATTTTCTTTTGGTCAAATCATAACCTGACATTTATTGAAATAGCATAAATTAGTTACTGTATACATACTATATTGATAGTGTACTTGTAATGCTGTACAGTAAATACAAGTTTAGTGCAACCCTTCATTTTATAAATTTCTTACAGTAGGATTTATAAAGGATATAAAAAAATCCCATAACACAAGAAATTTTTGGTAAAGCATGACTGATAACCAGGGATGGATCTACTATGAAATTAATGAAGCGTAAGCTTCAGGGCCCCTAATCCTGGAGGGACCCCAGAAGTGACTTTAGTCCACATTGCTTAAAAATGTTCAGTCTACTGTATGAGAAGGGTTTTTTAAAAAAATATAATTATAATAATACAGTGGACCCCCGAGTTACGAGCATAATTCATTCCAGAAGGCTGGCTCAAGTGCCATTACCGAACGAATTTTCTCCCTTAAGGAATAATGTCAAGTAGGTTAGTCCATTTCAGACCCCCCAAAAATACACTTACAAAAGCACTTAAAATATTACACGTACATAATTGTACGATTTCCGAGGTGCTCGTAACTCGGGGGTCCACTGTATACCTGGAGAGAGTTATGGGGGTCAACGCCCCCATGGCCCTGTCTGTGACCAGGCCTCATGGTGGATCAGGGCCTGATCAACCAGGCTGTTACTGCTGGCCGCATGTGATCCAATGTACGAACCATAGCCCGGCTGGTCAGGTACTGACTTTAGGTGCCTGTCCAGTGCCTGCTTGAAGACAGCCAGGGGTCTATTGGTAATCTCCCTGAAGTATGCTTGGAGGCAGTTAAACAGTCTTGGGCCTCTGATACTTATTGTGTTGTCTCTTATCGTGCTAGTGGCACCCCTGCTTTTCATTGAGGGGATGTTGCACTGTCTGCCAAGCCTTTTGCTTTCGTAGGTAGTGATTTTCGTGTGCAAGTTTGGTACTAGTCCCTCTAGGATTTTCCAGGTGTATATAATCATGTATCTCTCCCTCCTGCATTCTAGGGAGTACAGGTTTAGGAACTTCAAGCGTTCCCAGTAATTTAGGTGGTTTATCGCAGTTATGCCTGCCGTGAAGGTTATCTGTACATTTTCTAGGTCAGCAATTTTACCTGCCTTGAAAGGTGCTGTTCATGTGCAGCAATATTCCAGCCTAGATAGAACAAGCAACCTGAAGAGTGTCATCATGGGCTTGACATCCCTGGTTTTGAAGGTTCTCATTATCCATCCTGTCATTTTTCTAGCAGATGCAATTGATACAATGTTATGGTCCTTGAAGGTGAGATCCTCTGACATGATCACCCCCAGGTCTTTGACATTAGTTAGTGTGGTTGGAATTTGTTTTATACTCCGATGAAGTTTTAATTTCCTCACGTTTTCCATATTGGAGTATGTACTAATTGAAATTTTTCATCAATGAACTTCATATTGTTTTCTGCAGCCCATTTAAAGATTTGGTTGATATCTGCCTGGAGTCTTGCAGTGTCTTCAAAGGAGGACACTCATGCAAATTCGGGTGTCATCTGCAAAGGAAGACATGGCGCTGTGGCTTATATCTCTGTCTATGTTCGATATGAGGATGATGAACAAGATTGGGGCGAGTACTGTGCTTTGTAGAACTGAACTTTTACCGTAGCCACCTCAGACTTTACTCTGTTGACTACTACCCTTTGTGTTCTATTTGTTAGGAAATTATAGATCCACCTACTGACTTTTCCTGTTATTCCTTTATCACACATTTTGTGCGCTATTACACCATGGTCACACTTGTCAAAGGCTTTTGCAAACTTTGTGTATATATTACATCTGCATTCTGTTTGTCTTCTAGAGCATCCAGGACCTTGTCGTAGTAGTCCAGTAGTTGTGAGAGACAGGAGCGACTTGCTCTAAACCCATGCTGCCCTGGGTTGTGTAACTGATGGGTATCTAGATGGGTGGTGATCTTGTTTCTTAGAACCCTTTCAAAATTTTTTATGATATGGGACGTTAGCGCTATCGGTCTGTAGTTCTTTGCTATTGCTTTACTGCCCCCTTTGTGTATTGGGGCTATGTCTGTTGTTTTTAGTAACTGTGGGACGACCCCAGTGTCCAAGCTCACTCTCCACAGGATGTTAAAAGCACGTGATAGGGGCTTCTTGCAGTTCTTGATGAACACGTAGTTCCAAGAGTCTGGTCCTTGGGCAGAGTGCATGGGCATGTCATTTATCGCCTTTTCGAAGTCATAAAGCGTCAGGATAATATCAGATAGGTGTGTGTCTTCCAAATTCTGTCTCTCTCTCATACGAAATTAATTTAGGTCTTCGACTCTCATTCTGGTTAGTGGCTCACTAAAAACAAGTCATATTGGGACTAGAGTAGCTCACTCATTTCCTTGCTGTCATCTGTGTAGGACCCATCCCGTTTAAGTAGGGGCCCAATACTGGATGTTGTTCTAGACTTTGATTTGGCATAAGAAAAGAAATACTTTGGGTTTCTTTCAATTTCATTTATGGCTTTAAGTTCTTCTCGCGTTTCTTGACTCCTGTAAGATTCCTTTAGCTTAGTTCGATGTTTGCTATTTCTCTGGCCAGTGTCTCCCTACGTATGGCGGATATATTGGCCTCTTGTAGCCACTCAGTTATTCATTGCCTTCGCCTGTATAGGGAGTGCCTTTCTCTTTTTAGTTTACATCTCCTTTTTCTTAAGGGAATATGCCTTGAGCTTACCTCAAGTGCCACAGAGTTAATTTGTTCTCGACAGGGTAGGATCCGTGTTGCTTAGTCTATCTTCCCAGTTTATATCATTTAGGACTTGGTTTACTTGGTCCCACCTTATGTTTTTGTTACTGAAGTTGAATTTGGTGAAAGCTCCCTCTTGACTGATCATATTTTGTCTGTCTGGGGCTCCCCACATACATGTTTGGACCTCTATTATGTTGTGATCTGAGTACAGTGGTGCCTCGAGTTACGATGGTCCCCAAAATCGCCCTTTTATGTAAGTTTATTTTTTTAAATGCTTTTGTATGTATATTTTTGGGGGTGTAAAAGGACTAGTCTATTTTACATTATTCCTTATGGGGATAAATTCGTTTGAACAGCATTCTCGAACGAAAAAATATCGTAACTCGAGGTACCACTGTATATTGTTTTTGATATGATGACATTTCGTATCAGATCATCATTGTTAGTGAAGATGAGGTCCAGCATATTCTCCAATCTTGTAAGCTCTATTATTTGCTGGTTTAAGGTGAATTTGGTGCAGAGATTTAAAAGCTCGTGTGTGTGTGAGTTTTCATCTGAGCTGCCTCCTGGTGTTATCTCTGCTACAACATTATTTGCTATATTCCTCCATTTTAGGTGCCTTAGGTTGAAATCCCCCAGGAGCAAGATGTTGGGGGCAGGAGCTGGAAGATTTTCGAGACAGTGGTCAATTTTCAAAAGCTGTTCCTAGAATTGTTGGGACGTTACATCCCGAGGCTTGTATACAACCACAATGACCAGGTTTTGGTTCTCGATCTTTACTGCTAAAACTTAAACTACATCATTTGAGGTATTTAGTAGTTCTGAGCATATAAGTGACTGTGATATACAGGCCAACCCCTTCCTTTTGCCTGTTCACTCTGTCACATCTGTATAGGTTGTAACCCGGGATCCATATTTCGTTGTGCAAGTGATCCTTTATGTGGGTCTTTGTGAAAACCGCAAACATTGTATTTGACTCCATAAGCAGTCCACGGATGAAAGGTTTTTTGTTGTCCGTTGCTGGCTTTAGACCCTGTATACAGTGGACCCTTGGTTTTCGTTCACCTCCAAACTCGAACAATTATGTATAAGTGTATTTTCGTAAGTGCTTTTGTAAGTGTATTTTTGGGGGTCTAAAATGACTAATCTAATTTACATTTGTCCTTATGGGAACAAATTCGTTCAGTAACGGCACTCAAACAGCATTCTGGAAAGAATTTTCAATGAAAACCGAGGGTCCACTGTATTTGCAAAGATGAATGTCGTCGGATTGGTGGTATGGGGGGGGGTCTTTTTTTCCTGGCACTAATATCTGTTGTTTGGGATAGTGTAATTCAATACAAAATAATAGTTAAAATAAAAATTAAAAGGTTATTAAAGTATCGTGTAGGCTGGCCATAAACAGAAAAATGTTCAAATTAAGGATGTTTCATTCTAAATATATACGTACATATTTAATATAAAATAATTATAAATAATTTAAAACACTGTTAACATTTACAACAGTAATTAAAAAATGAAAACATATTTTTGTTGCTTGCAATGATTGTAAAGGACATTTCGATAACTTTTTATTTACACAAAAAAAAAATTGTGATGTTGTGGAACAAGCCCATTGAAGAAGATAACAGTGGTAACTTAGATCTCATTGCCCCCATAACAGTTCAAGCTTCAGGGCCCCCAAAATGTAAGTCTACCACTGCTGATAACCCACATATTTTCAGATTTAATGTTATACAGCTTGGTCCCCACTTCAGACTGTGGACTTTTGCATCTCATTGTCACATCTAGAAGGCATTCCATGCCCTTTCCAACCACCTGCTTGCAGGTGCTCCTGCCCTTTTGTGTGGCTTGTGGCATGCTGCTGACTGTGGAAAACATTTTAATTGTTTGTCCATGGGTGTGGCTCTTTTATTTACAGTAAGTTGTGGTTTTTATAATTATTTGGGTGCCTGTAGGGACCTCAGGGAAATTTTTTAGGAGTCTTTTGATGTTGACAATTTGATTTTTTCTACTACTGCTGGTTTTTTAACTAAAATGCACATAAATAGGGAATAGTAGAGCAGTTGTTATATATATTGTGTAGTGTGATATATACTACTCTGTGTATATATATATATATTTGTGTTATGTGTTTGTGCTAGTAGTTATTTTTGTTACAATGATTTGCCATGAGTATTTTTATATAGGTAAAGTACTATAATGTGCATACAAGATTATCAAGTCAAATACTACAATATTTAAATATTTTTTTAATATTATATAGAGTATATGTACATACCTACACAAATAATTTAGTTACTGCATATGTTAGTTACGGTACACTTTACTGAGAAAATATATAGAACAATTACTATACAGAAAGTGTTGTTTAGGGTATACTCTTTGACATTTTTTAAATCTCTTGAATGTTGTAACCCTTGCATTTTTTCTGGTATTGCTGTATTTTAGAACACTTCTATTTCCATAGTGAGTGTAATAATTACTCAAGAAAGAATACGAAGTCTAGGTTACTGGTCAGGATCTTGAAGATGTCAATTAAAGATTTAAATAGGGGTAGTGTGTTGTCTGAAGGTAGTTAGATATGGCTCTGATGTATGACTTTTGCTTTGTATTAATTTAAATTAATTTACTGCTGCTGCTGTTAATGCATATGTGAGACATAGTTAAATAAGTTTGGTATAGGGTAAATAGTGTTATGTAGGGTACTTATTAGCAGATCTTTAGTATACAGTACCTACCTCTTTTTTTTATTTAAAACAAATTTCAGTTTCCTAAACAAAAATTAACCATTTTGTGTGGCCAGTGCATGCAACTGGAAATTGATGGTCTAATATTACCATGTTAATGGAAATGGTTCTGTGTTGTAGAATCTGCTCTAATTTACCCAGCTGTATTATTATAATAAAAAAGTTCTAAACCTACAAGGGTCATACATCACAACACCCTAAGCTGTATGGTTCATATGTAATAGAATTTCTTTTGCCATCCACCCAGAAATACTTGTCTTAAGGTGTATGTTTAAGAATTTAGGAGTTGGATTAGTTTGCTAACATAATTTTTATGAAGATTGAGACACTTATGCAACATATGGGAATCTTTATTGGAAACATTTATCAGTCCAGTACAAAGCAGAAAGGTGTAAGGAGAGGAGTAGTTTGAGATAATCAGTCCCTCAGCCTGGAATTGATGTGTTCAGTCCATCACTCTTGTAGAAAGTACAGCATAGGGCCAGAGAAGCAGCAGCTTATATACCGTAGTCAGGCGAGTCGAAACAGGTGGGATCACAGTGAAACCATCCACTAGTGTAAGTAGGTCTTCGGCCAAAGGTTGGACAAGTGTTGAAGAATTCCTTACACCTTTCTGCTTTGTACTGGACTGATGAAGCCACTCTGTGGCGAAACATTTCCTTAATAAAGATTCCCATATGTTGCATAAGTGTCTCAATCTTCAACTTGTCAGTTTTGAAAACCATTTATCACATAATTTTTATGCTCTAATGCAAATGAGCATTTTGTATTTTTACTTTTTTTATGTATCTTAATTCAACAGTTTATCTCCCATTTATGCAGCTCTGCATGACCCCCACAGGTTTAGTTCTTTTTTTTTTTTTTTTTTTTTAACACATCAGCCATCTCCCACAGAGGCAGGGTGACCCAAAAAAGAAAAACACCTTCACCATCATTTACAGTAGACCGTCATTTAGCACGAGATTATGTTGCACGCTACGGGTATTGCACGATTGAAGAATTACGGCACATTATTATCTAACAGGACATAAAAATGATATTACACGGTCACGGGAGGGGAAAAATTTTTGAGTGCGCGGTCGCCCACGGTGGGTTAAACCATTGAGTCAGTGGGGGAGTCCTTCTGGTATCCCCCGCCACCCTCACCCACCCACGCATCCCTCCCAGCGTTCAGTTTGGTTCATACGCGTGCAGGACGACAATAATCAGGAAGCTCGCTGTGTTTATTTACATACATTTTCTCATTTTCATTGCATTTTCATAAATCTACCAAGCAACCATGGCACCCAGTAAGCATACAAGTGTTCCAGCAAGTGACAAGAAAAGGTTTAAGCGTTCAAGTCTAGGAATTGCAAATTTGAGTGACTGACTGACTTGACTGACTTACTGAATGACTTGACTGACTTACTGAATGACTTGACTGACTTACTGAATGACTTGACTGACTTACTGAATGACTTGACTGACTTACTGAATGACTTGACTGACTTACTGAATGACTTGACTGACTTACTGAATGACTTGACTGACTTACTGAATGACTTGACTGACTTACTGAATGACTTGACTGACTTACTGAAATGACTTGACTGACTTACTGAATGACTTGACTGACTTACTGAATGACTTGACTGACTTACTGAATGACGACTGACTTACTGAATGACTTGACTGACTTACTGAATGACTTGACTGACTTACTGAATGACTTGACGTTAGACACTCAGTACAACCATCGACTTCAGTTCCAGAACCTCTACCATCCACCTCAGCCCAGTAGGGCCACAGCATAACTCCACTCTCTTCATAATCATCCACAAACACCAGTACCCACAATTTAAGGTAAATACTATTATTTATGTTATATTTGTAGTCTTAAGCAGTAAAAACAACATAATACATCACAATAATGAACTACAATTACATATTCACTTTTATTTTGTTAAGATCTGTTGGTCTAAAAAAAACTTAGTTTGGCTTTTTGGGGACTCCCAGGAACATAACCTTATTTTTCCCATAAGTTCTTTATCTAACACGACGTTTTCAGAAACGTAACTACCGTGCTAAATGACGGTCTACTGTATACAATATCACTGTCTTTGCAGAGGTGCCCAGACATGACAGTTTAGATGTCACTCCAAACAGCCAATATATGTCTCATATGTCTAAAAATTGACCACTTCATGAATACAATATTGACACTACAATAATAGCACTCTATGACAGGCAAGAAAACTCGTGAAAAAAGGCGAGATCTTTATTAAGTTGTAAAAATGACTGAATAATTGAATGGAATGTTCATAGTGATAATGTAATACCTACATTACATTAGGAACAATCATACAATATTACACACAACTATGGACTGCATTACAAAATACAATTCTGCAAAGTTCCTTCCCAAAGTTGAAAGGCAATGGTCCCCACTACTGTACCTGAATTGTTCACTAGGAAATGCCTAAGAAAAGTGCTAATATACAAATAGAATAACAATCTACCATAAGTTCTTTCACCAGTATCACATCACAACCACAGTTTTCATGCATACCAAAATATGCAGTATATTCATTGATACAAGTCACATTCTTACCATACAAAATAAATGCTCATTCACATATCCTTATATAAGTTATATGCTGGAAAATACTATCAGTCACCAAGAAGTGTTTCCCAAAACCACCTCATTTTATCACAATATAACTGTAACATGCTTAACTTCATAAGAACTAATATGTGTGGCCATAACTCATGTTTTAAATTCCTTGTTGGAAGCAAAGATCATTCTGGTGTAGTACAATTTTCTTTTAATAGAAAAATTCTTACTGCTTAACTGTAAATATAACAGTGTTGTTTAAAAAAAAACTTAACCTAAGCTAACATCACTCTAAACTGCTCTGGCCTAACTTAAAGTAACCTAGTTTAAAATAGCTATAAAACAAAATATTTTAATAAAAAACAAAGCTGTTTTTGTATGACCAATGATTCATGATGTATGATGGTGATAGCTACATGATACAGTGGTACCCCGACTTACGATGGTCCCCAAACACACCCTTTTATGTAAGTTGATTTTTTTAAATGCTTTTGTAAGTGTAATTTTGGGGGTCTAAAAGGACTAGTCTATTTTACATCATTTCTTATGGAGATAAATTCGTTTGGTAATGACACTTGAACAGCATTCTGGAATGAAAAAATATCGTAAGTCGGGGTACCACTGTATATGGGTTTGATTAGGATTAGTTAGCTATGTTATGATTAGGTTGTATTATAATATATAGAACCTACAAAGTCCCATGTACAATTATCAGGATCAATTTCATACAAGTTCTGTACAAAAGGTTTTGCATAGGCCTCTCCACAGAGTATACAGTATTTACAACAAATTTAAATTGTTTTTTACAGTAATACACAAATATACAATAGTTTATCATTAAATATATATACACTATATACAGCCTTTAATGTTATTACAAAATAATACAAATTAGGTAAACCAATACTACTATATTACATAATAGCTATTGATGAACAAGTGATTCTTAGAAAGTGAATTGTTATATTGCAGTTTCTTTTATCTCACAGAGAAGCAAAGTACAGTGTATACACATATATAATGTAATTAAAATTCAGACGTCTCAGTATTTTAAAATGGGATAGAACCAAGGACATGGGGAAACTAAATTAATGCAGGACTTCTTCTAATTGTAGCACTACACATTACACTACATCATTACATAAATTTAATATTGTACATTAAATTAATAAAATATTTGTTAACAATAAATTAAGAAAATATTTTTATCACAAAAGAGTTGCCTGAAAATGTTATTGTAACATGACAACCAGTATACAAAATTAAGATAACTTTTATATTCATTTAAGCAATACTTGTCTGGGAAGTAGAAAAAATTATATGGACTATGTCTAAATCTGAAAGTGTTGGAAATGTCTTTCAAGGGATTTTCATGATGTTACAAATAGGGAGAAATAGGGAGCTCCCAGAAGGAATAAGACATCCACACCCCTCACAAATGAGTAGCTCTAGAACTTATGTAGCTCAGTAGTCAAGGCTTTTGGTTCACAATTGAAAGTTCCCAGGTTCAAATTACGTATAAGCAGGGTGACATGTATGGGTAAATCTTGCATCTTAAATTAATGCAGTAAATAGGTACCTGGATGTTAGTGGACTGTTGTGAATTGCATCTTAGGAGGTGATACATTTCATCTGGCATAAAAAAAAAAAAAAACTGACAGTCCAGAGTCTCAAGTGTTTACGTGTAATTTGATGATAGGGCTTGATAATGGAAACTCAGTCATTAACAATAAAATGTAATTAAACATATTAAAGATATACAGACACATGAACAAAAGGCAAGGAGAATGATGAGTTCAACACTTAAATATTTGCTTTGAGGACAGTCGATACATATAATTAATAAAATGACTACAATGAAAAGGATTTATCGTGTTAGGTAATTACTAATTTTAAATAAATATACAAGCTATTTCCTGAGATGGGCAGAGATATAATTTACAATCACGGATGCTTTGCAAGATCCGTGGGGAACTAACACTAATTATAAAATTAAATATCACAGAACACTTTCAAGATGAAATTAACACTGAAATACACCTTGAGTTCAATACGTCACAGTACACTTAGAAATGCAGTAAACCCTTGATATAACAAACTAATGGGGAGGGGATTGTTCGAGTGTCCATTAAATCAGAATAATGTTAAAAATAGGAAAGAAAATGCACTGAAGTCCTCAACTGTATACGTAATATAGTACTCAACACACAGATTACAGATATATTGCTATAAACATTAAATATAAAGGAGCTAAAAGTACAACTTAACCAGTGTTTTGCTCATAATTTTAAAAGTCTGTTATATCAAGGGTTTATTGTATTATGTATACCTTACAAGTGTCTTCAAAATGCTTAAGTCATTTGAGGTCTAAAGTGGAATAGCATGGGTCACCCTTGATGCAAGGTAAGTAGGTTACCCAGGTAGTTATTGAGCTTTCTACCACACTTGGCAGTTATTAATTGTATTAATACAGTTTGTTTTATGCAGATTTACTACACAGTATGTGACTTCTATACAGTGGACCCCCGAGTTTCGTAAAAACTTCACTCCTGAAGTCTGCTCAAGTGCCATTACCGAACGAATTTACTCCCTTAAGGAAAAATTTCACGTAGGTTAGTCTATTTCAGACCCCCAAAAATACACTTCCACAAGAACTTACAAAATTATACTTACATAATTGCACGATTTCCGGGGTATTCGTTAACCGAGGGTCCACTGTATTACGTAATGTCCAATTTCTTAGCCATAATTATGTACTGTATACAGTGGACCCCCGGTGTTCGTGATGCTCCAAACTCGAACAATTATGTAAGTGTATTTTTGTAAGTGCTTTTGTAAGTGTATATTTGGGGGTCTAAAAGGACTAGTCTAATTTACATTATTCCTTATGGGAACAAAATCGTTTGGCAACGCCACTTGAACAGCATTCTGGAACGAATAAATCACGAACACCAGGGGTCCACTGTATATGATATAAATTTGCCATATGCGATTGGTATGGTTTATCAGGCATATCATAGATTCCTATGTGCAATTGTTTATGGCCTCTGAGCTTCTTAAAGTGAGGGACATCTGTATTTACTTTAAATTGTTCAGATTATAATCACAGTAGATCATCAGTTATTTTGTGACCAAATATTCAGTGTCAAATATTATGATCTGGTACTTTACCAGATACAGTAAAGATTTCTTGATTCAAATGTACACTGAATATTCCCTTCAAATATTTAATTGGGTATTTTACACACATTTAGTATTCATGTTACATAAATTTCAGAAAACATTTGATTGGTAAGGAAAAAACTCTATAGTGGACATGACATAATTCCCTTTTCTTTCCATAACTGATCACTGAGTATCACTGCTACTTCTTCCTTAGCTCTAATTCTCTCACAAACACCTGAAATTCTCCTACCCCCTTTAGGATATACTGTATATTATAAACATTACATAAAACAGTACATAAAAGTCAGATGATTACTCAAACTGTCAAAAAGTGTTGTATATCAGAGATATCTCACACATGAGCCTGATTTTTTCAGCCCCTCTTAGAAATATGAATACAGAAAAAATAAATATACATTACTATACGTACGACTTTTCAGGATTATTAGGAATATCAAAACAATGCAATTAAGAAATCTAATAACACTGATGTGCAAGAATCTGTTAACTTGTGTACAGCATATGATAATTAATTAACAATTAATCCCTTTACAAGAGGTACCTTGATGTAGGTGAGGGGCTCTTAAGCCAAGAAGCTGGATCTGTCTTTCCCTTCCTTGCATCAGTCCTGATTATTTATCCCCTGATTTTAAAATAATTTAACAATTGCTTTATATACAATACTAATTTATTAATGTGTTTGAAGATGATTAACACAGTTCTGTGGTGGACACATATCAAAGAGAGCAGGATAATGTGGCATCACACTATGATTATATATGTGGGAGTTGTACCCATGAAGGAAGCCCGACATTGCCGCTGGGTGGTTTACCCCACCTGAAGTAGGAATCTGCGTGGTGTGTGTTGGTGCAACAGTCCCAGGCCCAGCACCAGAGTGAGCCATAGGTGGAGATATTGGCTGACCAGAATGTACAGCCACTCCAGCATTGCCAGTAGCTACTCCATGAGGGTGGGGTGCCAAGTGTGGATGGGCATGAGGATGGGGATGGCTGTGGGTGGGATGAATAGGTGGTGGCTGCATTTGTGGAGGCTTTGGAATACGTCTGCATGAAATCCGAGGGTTGCGGTGTGGTGGTAATCTTCCTCGTCCACCAGTGGTTCCCTGAGAACTATCTTCCCCACCACCTGTTTCTTCATTGTGGTTTGTTCTCATATGGGTTTTCAAGTGATGAACCTAAAATAAACAGTCGACTATTACTACTTGTACGTACATTGCAAGAACTATGAATTTATTATTACTGTTATAATGTACATTCACAGGCGTGTTAAATCAGGAAAATGAGAGGCAATTAGATATGATTTAAGGAAAGGGAGGATAGTTACAATTATTTGGATCAAAAGCCCTTTGCCAGCATTAAAGTATGCATTTATTATAGGCTGTAAAACTTTCATGGGGTAGCAGGCATTTGAAAAAATATATATACCTTAATTATAATAAGTAGGATGAAGTCAGATTTATTAACAATCAATATACTATATTTATCAATATAATGTTCAATCCATGTGTATTTTCATAATTTTTCACTTTTGTTTTTCCTACTGCCTTAACCCTTTCACTGTTCAAAGCCCCAGAATTAATATTGCTGTGTCCACTCTTAAATTTTTTTGAAATGGTAGAGAATCTTTTTCTGAAGGTAATGACACCAAAAGTAAGAAATTATGCAAGTGCAAAATTGGTGATCTGGATGCAGTTTATGCATCCGTGATTTTGCCCACTTTGATTTCTATTTTAAGCCAATTCCATTACTCCAGTCAACCAAATTCAAAGCCCTATGTTCTATGGACTGAGTACAAGAAACTGCCCATTCAACTATTACAACTACCCTATAAAGTGCACAGAAGTCAGTAATTTGGCCAATTTTATACAAAATTAAAAAAAAAAAATTTAAAAATAGTCCAAAATAAACAATGTAGACATTCCTGGCACTAAAATAACATTTCTTTTGGTCATTAATCATGTCCCCAGCCTCTCCTATATTACACTTGCTATCCATTTTGAAATCATTATCACACAAAAACATATTTTCTCTATTTCTCAGAAAATAAAATATAACCAGGAATGATTAGTCATGGTTTAAGGCATCCCAATAACTGAATCTAACCTATTAAAAACCCATGAAACAGACTGGGGGCCTTACCGATCCTTGGGAAAACTGGCAAAAATTAAATATTTCTACTAATTGAAGCCTAATTCTCAGTTACTTCTGGTTCTGAAACCAACCAAAAGCATCTGTGTTTCAGTAGCATGTCTTCCATTCTATCAAATGATAGTAAGAAACAGCCAATCAAACCATATAAACCATCCTAGAAAACACCTGAAAGTCACTATTTTAAACAAAACAAAGGAGAGAGTTTTGCTTTTCCCCATCATGCAGAGGGGACTGATCACCATGCCCAGCCCTTTTAGGGCAGGGTAGGTGCCAAAGCTGGAGCTTGCTACCATCTGCAGCTCGCAAGCCTGCCCTTCCCGTCAGGGAAGATGGCAGACCAGAGAGGCCTAGCTTCTCCCTACGAGCCCTGTGCTGGTGGGGAATGTGGCTAGGCCTGGGGACAGTTGGTTCCAACGATGAGGGGTACTTGTACCTCTTCCCATGGGAGACATAGGTCTCTGATACTCCCACAACAGGGAGCCGGAGCCAGGTTGCCATCTGGAATAGACCCGGGCCAGGAGAATTCCCGGCGAATCAACACCTCCTCCTCCTCCATCATGCACTGAATGGGGCAGGATTTTGTTTGTACTGTGCACACAAACACATCATACAGCCTTATTCTCTCATATCTAGGCCAAAATGTACTGCTCACAGCTTATTTGAGTGAGTTGAGCTCATGGCATAGAACTATGTGAAGGACCCTGGCCTCAGTGATGTAGTTCTACGTGACAGCCACTGAAAAAGTTAATCATGACCATTCAATTTTTTTTAGTTCTCTATGTACACTTTCTTCAGATCTTGTGTTACCATGAAAGTTAACCCCTTAGTTACTGATGTTCCTACAGTCTACATACATTATAAAACATTTTAATCTACAGAATGTCTCCGACATCCTTGCTATTATTTCCACATCAAAATTTTAATTCAAATTTTGTACACCATAATAAATTGTTCCTTACAGTGATCATTATTCATATATGTGTACATGTATTTATTATGTTGGTGTGGTGAGCAAATTATTTTTACCTAAAAGACATATGGATTCCATTCCCATTATTCTCAGTTATACTCCAACTACCAGCATGACTTTATTCAAAATTATTTAGTATGCTGTAGTCATAATTTTGTCCCTTGTCACTAATACATACTATAATTTACTTATTTGAAGGCCTTGTTGTAGGGGATTCCCAGGTAAGATATGTGAACAGGACCTTTTTTTTTTTTTTTTTGTAACAGTAATAGAAAAAAGGAGGCAGAGGGTGTTTTCCTTGGATTGAGGATATACTTACCTGCTACATTTTACCTTTACAAGTAAAATGTAGAAGTTAAAGTTAAACATAAGTATATAATCACCAGTGTGTAATATGGTAATTAGCAAATAAATACAGTAGGACCACCGTATGTGTGAGTCTGGTTTCTGTGGTTTCAGTTATCCACTGTTTACCCCTTGCCCAAAAATAACCCTTAATTTTGCTTAATAATGTCACCAAAGTGCAAAAGTAGTGATGGTGACAGTTCAAAGCCTAAGAGAAGTCGTGAAGTGCTTCCCATCAGTGAAAAAGTGCAAATTCTCAATTTATTGTGCATAATTTATCAATTAAACTTTATCATAGGTACATGTATGTATGTACAGTGGACCCTTGGTTAACGAAAAAAATTCATTGCAGAAGCCTGCTCAAGTGCCATTACCGAACGAATTTACGTCCTTAAGAAATAATGTCATGTAGGTTAGTCTATTTCAGACCCCCAAAACTACACTTCCACAAGAACTTACAAAATTATACTTACATAATTGCACGATTTCCGGGTATTCGTTAACCGAGGGTCCACTGTAATTGAAAAATTACTTAAATATAGGGTTCGGTACTATCCACGGTTTCAAGTATCTGGGGTAGGGCTTGGAATGTATCCCAAGCAGATACGGGGGTCCTACTGTAATTATTTTATTATTTTATTAACACATCGGCCGGTTCCCACCAAGGCAGGGTGGCCCGAAAGAAAAACTTTCATCATCATTCACTGTCTTGCCAGAAGGGTGCTTTACACTACAGTTATAAAACTGCAACATTAACACCTCCTTCAGAGTGCGGCACTGTACTTCCCATCTCCAGAACTCAAGTCCGCCTGCCGGTTTCTGAATCCCTTCATAAATGTTACTTTGCTCACACTCCAACAGCACGTCAAGTATTAAAAACTATATGCCTCCATTCACTCCTATCAAACACGTCACACATGCTTGCTGGAAGTCCAAGCCTCGCACACAAAACTTCCTTTACCTCTCCTCCAACCTTTCCTAGGCCGACCTACCCCGCCTTCCTCCACTACAGATTTATACACTCGAAGTCACTCTGTCTCGTCCATTCTCTCTACATGTCCAAACCACCTCAACAACCCTCCTCAGCTCTCTGACAATCGCTTGGTGATCCCGCACCTCCTCCTAATTTCCAAACTCCGAATCTCTGCATTATATTCACACCACATTGACCTCAGACATGACATCTCCACTGCCTCCAGCCTTCTCCTCGTTGCAACATTCATCACCCATGCTTCACACCCATATAAGAGCGTTGGTATAACTATACTTCAACATTCCCTTTTACTTCCATGGACAAGGTTCTTTGTCTCCACAGACCGAAGTGCTCCACTCACCCTTTTCCCTCATCATCTATGATTCACCTCATCCTTCATAGACCCATCCGACGACATGTCCACTCCCAAATATCTGAATACATTCACCTCCATACTCTCCCTCCAATCTGATATCCAATATTTCATCACCTATTCTTTGTTATCCTCATCACCTTACTCTTTCCTATATTCACTTTCAATTTTCTTCTTTACACACCCTACCAAATTCATCCACCAACCTCTGCAGCTTCTTCAGAATCTCCCAAAGCACAGTGTCACGCAAAGCAACTGTGACAACTCCCACTTTGCATTTGCTTCTTTATCTTTAGCCCAACACCTCTTGCCAAGACCTGATTCACTTCTTTACAACCCCATCTATAAATATATTGAACAACTACGGTGACATCACACATCCTTGTCTAAGGCCCACTTTTACTGGGAACAGTCCTTCCCTCCTACACACCTAACCTGAGCCTCACTATCTCATAAAAACTCTTCACTGCTTTCAGTAACCTTCCTCCTATTCCATACACCTGCAACATCTGCCACATTGCCCCTATCCACCCTATCATACGCCTTTTCCAAATCCACAAATGCCACAAAACATCTTTACCCTTATCCAAATACTGTTCACCTATATGTTTCACTGTAAACACTTGGTCTACACACCCCTACCTTTCCTAAAGCCCCTTGTTCATCTGCTATCCTGCTTTCTGTTTTACTCTTAATTCTTTCAATAATAACTCTACCATACACTTTACCAGGTACACTCAACAGACTTATTCCCCTATAATTTTTGCACTCTCTTTTGTCCCCTTTGCCTTTATACAAAGGAACAATACACGCCTCTGCCAATCCCTAGGTACCTTACCCTCTTCCATACATTTATTAAATAATAGCACCAACCACTCCAAAATTATATCCCCACCTGCTTTTAACATTTCTATCTTTATCCCATCAATCCCAGCTGCCTTACCCCTTTCATTCTACCCACTGCCTCACGAACTTTCCCTACACCCACAACTGGCTCTTCCACACTCCTACAAGATGTTATTCCTCCTTGCCCTACACACGAAATCACAGTTTCCCCTGTCTTCATCAACATTTAACAAATCCTCAAAATATTCTCTCCATCTTCCCGATACCTCTAACTCTCCATTTAATAACTCTCCTCTCCTATTTTTAACTGTCAAATCCATTTGTTCTCTAGGCTTCCTCAACTTATTAATCTCATTCCAAAACTTTTTCTTATTTTCAACAAAATTTGCTGATAACATCTCACCCACTCTCTCATCTGCTCTCTTTTACATTGCTTCACCACTCTTTTAACCTCTCTTTTTCTCTCCATATACTCTTCCCTCCTTGCATCACTTCTACTTTGTAAAAACTCTCATATGCTAACTTTTTCTCCCTTACTACTCTCTTTACATCATCATTCCACCAATCGCTCCCTTCCCTCCCGCACCCACTCGCCTGTAACCACAAACTTCTGCTGAACACTCTAACACTACATTTTTAAATCTACCCCATACATTTTCGACCCCATTGCCTACACTCTCACTAGCCCATCTATCCTCCAATAGTTGTTTATATCTTACCTGCCTCCACTTTTAGTTTATAAACCTTCACCTCTCTTTTACTTACTGATTCTATTTTCTTGTATCCCATCTACCTTTTACTCCCACTGTAGCTATAACTAAAAAGTGATCTGATATATCTGTAGCCCCTCTATAAACATGTACATCCTGAAGTCTACTCAACAGTCTTTTATCTACCAATACATAGTCCAACAAACTACTGTCATTACGCCCTACATCATATCTTGTATACTTATTTATCCTCTTTTTCTTAAAATATGTATTACCTATAACTAAACCCCTTTCTATACAAAGTTCAATCAAAGGGCTCCCATTATCATTTACACCTGGCACCCCAAACTTACCTGCTACACCCTCTCTGCATGTTTCTCCCACTTTAGCATTTAGGTCCCCTACCACAATTACTCTCTCATTTGGTTCAAAAGTTCCTATACATTCGCTAACATCTCCCAAAATCTCTCTCTCTCCTCTACACTCCTCTCTTCTCCAGGTGCATACACGCTTATTATGACCCACTTTTCGCATCCGACCCTTATTTTAATCCACATAATCCTTGAATTTACACATTTATATTCCCTCTTTTCCTTCCATAACTGATCCTTCAACATTATTGCTACCCCTTCCTTAGCTCTAACTCTCTCAGATACTCCTGACTTAATCCCATTTATTTCTCCCCACTGAAACTCGCCTACCCCTTCAGCTTTGTTTCGCTTAGGGCCAGGACATCCAACTTCTTTTCATTCATAACATCGGCAATCATCTCTTTCTTATCATCCGCACTACATCCACGCACATTCAGACAACCCAATTTTATAAAGTTTTTCTTCTCGTTTTTAGTAGATTTGTACAGGAGAAGGGGTTACTAGCCCATTGCTCCCGGCATCTTAGTCGCCTCATACGACACGCATGGCTTACGGAGGAAAGATTCTTTTCCACTTCCCCATGGACAATAGAGAAAATAAAAAGAACAAGAGCTATTAAGAAAAAGAAGAAAAACCTAGATGTGTGTATGTATATATATGCATGTGTATGCC
Source organism: Cherax destructor (assembly GCA_009830355.1). Taxonomy (NCBI): domain Eukaryota; kingdom Metazoa; phylum Arthropoda; class Malacostraca; order Decapoda; family Parastacidae; genus Cherax; species Cherax destructor. Next base: position 222,964 of record WNWK01000827.1, read on the forward strand.
AGTGTAGTGTGACCTAAAGTGTAAGTAGAAGTAGCTAGATATACCTGTTATCCAGCGTGTTTATGAGACAGAAAAAAGACACCAGCAATCCTACCATCATGTAAAACAGTTTCAGGTTTCTGTTTCACAGTCACCTGGCAGGACGGTAGTACCTCCCTGGGTGGTTGCTGTCTACCAACCTACTACCTAATTATGAAGTAAAAATGAAATTTACTCAGTGTTTAATAATTTACAGTATCATACTTCAGTAAAATAGTGGTTCACTGTTGAATAATTTATAGCACTTTAATAAAACAGAGGTAGCTAATATCTTTTTTTTTTAACCTCAACAGCTGACATCTGTAGTACAGTAAATAAAAAAATAGTTTCGAAATATGTACTGTATTTGAAAAGAGATTAAATATACGTACCTGTGAAAATGTGAGAAGACAAATGCCACATGTGTAGGGTCTCTCCCCAGTGTGGCGCCTCATATGCCGTTTGTAGTTGCCTGATTCCACAAACTGTTTGTTGCATACATCACAGGTATAACGAAGTTCTTTGTTGTGGTACCTCAGATGTACCTGTAAATGTTACAAGTTTAAGTTTTTCCAAGTAATGTTTCAAATATACTAAAGATACGTAGAGCAGTAATACTGTATAGGTCCACAACCCTTTATCCGAAACCCTTGGGGCCAGTATTGTTTCGAATTTCAGAATTTTTCAGAGTTCAGCACTGAGATGACTGACGCTCCACACTCCACGAAAACACTTCGGTTTTCGGAACTTTGGCTGTAACTAAACTTTTTCTACTGTATATTTATCAACTAACCATACTGAGATCTCAGGAGTCAAGAAAATAAAACAGCAAAATGTCTGTCATTATGAGTGTTGAAAAATAGTTATTTCCCATTTAAATGGTTTGTTAAGCAAAATTTACCCATTTTATAACTGAAGATGCAGACTGGGACAGTAATAATTTGTATCTAATTACAGTTAATCTTTTAACACTGAAATTCATAACTACTCAGCACATACAGGTACTTTTTTAAGGAGAGGCTGGAGTACAACAGACAGAGAACATTTTGTTCCAGTCATTCTGAATTTAAAAGGTCATAGTGGTGTGGAAAAATAAATCAACATTTTGCTTTTGCCAAAAAAAAAAAAAAAAAAAAAGTTTACCCCACATGCAGCCAACAGTCAAATACAAAAAAATACATTTGGTAAAAAATCAATCATAATCCCTACACTGTATATACAGTGGACCCCCGAGTAACGAACACCCCGGAAATCGTACAATTATGTAAGTATAATATTGTAAGTGCTTGTGGAAGTGTATTTTTGGGGGTCTGAAATAGACTAACCTACGTGACATTATTCCTTAAGGGAGTAAATTCGTTTGGCAATGGCACTTGAGCAGGCTTCTGGAATGAAGTTTTTTCGTTACTCGGGGGTCCACTGTACTGTTAACAAAAAGCTAGGATCAGAAAAAAATGTTTCTTTATTTTTACCCAAAAAAAATATAAGCACACCAATCATGTGCAAAAATAAGAGAGATGCATTTGATCAAAATTCAATCATAAACCACCTTCCACCCTTCCTCTTCCTCCTGTTTTGTCAAGATTGAAGTATAAACCACGTGTTATGAATTTGAGACTTCATATCTCCCTTCTCTTTATCCCTCACTCATGGATGCAACAGTGAGAAATGACCAGCTGTACTTAAAATAGTTCTAATTTAAATTATGTGTAATAATAGCTGAATAATCCATTTTTTATATTACTGTATTTAATACCTATCTTCTTTTCCAGGTAGAAGGCTATGGTAGATCGTGGTCACCTACAAAAGTACGGTAGTACTGTGGATAACCAAAGGGGAATGTACTACTGTTTCCTCATTGATTTCTTTTGCAAAACTTGCTACAGTGCCCTGTTGGTAATCTTGCTCCATTTTTTCACCTCCACAAAGCACCTTCATTAATACAGTGGTACCTCGAGTTACGATGGTCCCCAAAATCGCCCTTTTATGTAAGTTTATTTTTTTAAATGGTTTTGTAAGTATATTTTTGGGGGTGTAAAAGGACTAGTCTATTTTACATTATTCCTTATGGGGATAAATTTGTTTGGTAATGGCACTTGAACAGCATTCTCGAACGAAAAAATATCGTAACTCGAGGTACCACTGTATATACTGTACCCCACTGTTCGTCTTTTGCTCTTTCCCTATTCACAACATTTTATATTTTGTCATGTTTCTTCCCTAGTTTCTTATTTGTATGATTGCTAAGGGAATAGCTCATTCTTCTCACCTGGCTGAGGGGTATGTCTCATTATTCTCGCTAGTGTGCTTGCTAAGAGGTATGTCTCATTCTTGCCATTGTGCTTGCTAAGGGGTATCTCAATCTTCTCACTTATATGCTTGCTGAGGGCTATTTCTCATTCTCACAAGTGTGACTGCTGATGGGTAACCTTCATTCTTCTCACTTGTATGCTTGCTGAGGGGCATGTCTCATTATTTTCACTGTTGTGCTTGCTGAAGGATGCATCTCTCTTCTTATGGGTATAACTCGTGAGGAGTGTCTCATTCCCACATGATTATTTACTGAAGAGATCTCATTCTTTTCACTGGTGTATTTGCTTAAGGGTATGTCTTGTTTTTATTGGTGTGCTTGTTGAGGGGGGGTATATCTCATTCTTCAAACTCCTGTGCTTACTGATGGCTATGCCTTATTCTTCTCACTTGTGCTTGCTGATGGCTATGCCTTATTCTTCTCACTTGTGCTTGCTGATGGGTATGTCTTATTTATGTGTATGCTAAGGTGTATGGCTTATTCACTTACGTGCTTCTCACAATCTTGTTTTTAACTGCAAGTAATCAATGACTCATTTTCATAAGAGCTAAATTAGTATTTTCTATGATGTTTCAGGTGGTCTATCAAGATTCTTCAATATTCTAAATGTAGTTACCCTCACAAACAAGAATGGTTACCAGTGGGAACAAGGCATGAAAATTAAGAAGAGGGAGAAGACTGAATACTTCCTTGACCTGACATAGACCCATGAAAAGAACTTCAACAATTATTCAACAACTTTTCCAGCTTTTGAACTTTAAACACTTCATTCAGTTACTTAATGTATATTCTTGGAAGTCTGTTTATATAAATTTTATTATTTATTTTTATTAACACATCGGCCGATTCCCACCAATGCAGGGTGGCCAGAAAAAGAAAAACTTTCATCATCATTCACTCCATCACTGTCTTGCCAGAGGGGTGCTTTACACTACAGTTATAAAACTGCAACATTAACACCCCTCCTTCAGAGTGCAGACACTGTACTTCCCATCTCCAGGACTCAAGTCCAGCCTGCCGGTTTCCCTGAATCCCTTCATAAATGTTACTTTGCTCACACTCCAACAGCACGTCAAGTATTAAAAACCATTTGTCTCCATTCACTCCTATAAAATACTCCTATAAAAATGAAATAAAATCCTGCAAAATTTGGCTGTAACATCATTTATTGACTGAATCTTATTTAATCCAAATTTTTTAATTATTTCTGTAAACAAAATACACTAGTAAATTAATAAACAGACTACACACTTTTCAATAAGTAAAACTACTGATGGACTCACCTTAAGGTCATGGGAACGTGTGAACTGTTTTTCACATAGCTGACAGGGAAATGGCTTAATTTCATCATGTTTCAAACGATGACGACGCAAGTCAGTTCCTGTTACATAGGTAGCACCGCAGATTTCACATGCATAATCCCGTTCACCTGAGGGGAACCAAAAATTAAGTAATGGATATGTAATATTCAAAAAACTAATTTTTTTTTAACACTGGCTATCTCCCACTGAGGTAGGGTGATTCTTAAAAGAAGAAATGCTTTCACCATACTCACTTTATCACTGTCTTGCTAGAGGCAAGACAGATGCTCCTCCAAAACTGCAATATTCCCACCCCTCCTTCAGAGTGCAGTAATTATACTTCCCACCTCCAGGACGCAAGTCCAACTATCCAATTCCCTTCATAAATGTTACCCTGTTCATACTCCAACAGCATGTCATAAACCCTACTTACCTCCACTCACTCCTATCTAACATGCTCACACTCGCCTGTTGGCTGTCTAAACTAATATCAAATTATAAATAGAGTGCAAAGTATCATACAGCTCTGAGTCAATATGTACTAGTGTTATAATTCCAAATTATTTGTGAAAGTCAAAATTTTCACATCCTATTCTAAAATAAGCAATGTTTAAATAAGCTTTATGTATTATAGAATAACAGAATATATTACTTACCTGTATGTAATTTTGTATGCCTTTTGAGAGCATTGATTGCAAAGAAGGACTGACCACAAATTTCACATGTAAATCGTCGTTCTCCCGTGTGGTAAACAAGATGCATTTCCATGTTGGCCTTTCGACTAAAAGTTTTATGGCACACAGGGCATTCAAATGGACGTTCTCCTATAAACAGTACTGCATTATTATTATATTCACAGGGAAGCACTAATACCTAATACCACATGGGATCATTGTGATCAGCTTTGATCTGAGGAAGGGGAGGGGTAACTCCAATTGCTTGGATGAAGAATATTCATCAACATCAAGGAGGATCTATTAACACAGTTCTGCCCATTGTACTCCACATTCTTTTTTATTTTATTATTTTTATTAACACATCGGCCGTTTCCCACCAAGGCAGGGTGGCCCAAAAAAGAAAAACTTTCATCATCATTCACTCCATCACTGTCTTGCCAGAGGCATGCCTACACTACAGTTATAAAACTGCAACATTAACACCCCTCCTTCAGAGTGCCAGCACTGTACTTCACCTTAGCACCTCAAGTCCTAAAAACCATTTGTCTCCATTTGCTCCAATCTAACACATTCATGCATGCTTGCTGGAAGTCCAAGCCCCTTGCACACAAAACCTCCTTTACCCCTCCCTCCAACCTTTCCTAGGCCGACCCCTACCCCGCCTTCCCTCCACTACAGATTTATACACTCTCAAAGTCATTCTATTTCATTCCATCCTCTCTACATGTCCAAACCATCTGTTATGGGGCTACAGGACCCAATATGTATTTATGTATCTAAGGAACAGTTACTCTGGAATACCTAATTATATTGAACTGATGGGGGGCACAACTGCTTAAATTCTGTCATAAGGGCAGATCACCCTTATGGGGAAAAAAAAGTCAGGTGAGTCAAGCCTTGTTTTTTTCAATATGAATAGGGTGTACTAAAGACACACACAATTAAAATAAGTAGATTATAAAGTTTGTATTTCTTTTTGTAAAAGTAAAGTAAGGTGTAGTAATGGGAAAAACAAAATTATTGTAGGAGCTAAAGAATTGGGCTTGTCGACAGTCTTTTCTTTGTTTTGGTGGGTAGATGGGAGGAGCCTAGCTGGGTCTCTCTCTGTGTCTCACTCTTGTTGTGGCCCTAAGCTGGAGAGGATCTTCTCCTCCTTCTTGTTTCTGGGCAGGATATGAGTGCCCCAGGTGTAAGATTTGTACTTGAATATGATGTAACCATTATACCCAGGGTGACTACAGTGTGTCAAAACACTGGGTTAAGGTCATCAAGAGAAAAGGAGGGCTAATTGTTTCAGATGGACCACGTGACTGTCCTAGTAGAGCAGCTAAGGGTGTGCATGCTTGTTATGAATAGGAAAATGCTTAACTTATATATTCTGTATACAATTGTCTAGAATATATCCCTATTTTTGTAATAGCAGTTTAAATAACCTGTTGAGAGGGTTGGTGAAAAGATTTTAGAGACTGAGGACAACCAATCATGAATGTAAGTACAGTGGAACCTCCGGTTACGAGTTTAATCCGTTCCATGACCTTGCTCGCATCTCGATTTGCTCGTTTGTAGAGTCAATTTTCCTCATTTAAATTAATTGAAATGTAATCACATACATAATCCGTTCCAGCTCTCAGGAGGCATGACAAGATACTTCAATATTTTGCTAATATCATCTATATGGCTTATTTATCTATCGCAATTCATCTAATATGACATAATAAACAATATAAATAACATAGAAACCTGATATATACTCTAGAATGAATAAAATATGTCATTACGTGTGTGGCTAGTGGTGGCGGAGGTGGCGAGTTTAAGAGACAAGACAAAATATGCACTCCTTCAATATTTCACTAATATCATCTATACGGCTTATTTATCTATCACAATTCATCTAATATGACATAATAAACAATATAAATAACACAGAAACCTGATATATACCCTAGAATGAATAAAATACAAGTGGAAGCAGCCACAACTGCTCCAGCATTGTTGTGGTATTCACTGCCATCTAGTGATGGCCTTTCGAAGCTGTCTATTATTATTATACGTATTATATTATTATTATTATATTATATTATTATAGTACTACATTATTATTATACATATTATTATTATTATTAGTATTACAATATAAATAATGTGGAATTTTTATTCACACAAAATAGAAGATTTACTGTTATACAGACTACTGCATTATTGTAATAATTGCATAAATAATGTCAACCCATTCAAGACTGCATATTGGAATGAATATTTGTTTACTCTTGAGAATCGGCAAAAATCAAACATTTCCGCTACTTTGAGCTCAATTTCAAGGTACTTTTCGTTGTGAAAGCAATCAAAATCATATCTATTTCTGTAATATATCTTCCATTCTATCAAATGAGACCAAAAAAACGAGAATACAACCAAGAAAACCATACGAAAATATACCATGAATGGGCGGTTAATGGCTTAGAAGTGAACTCCATTATTTATGATCCGATTTCTTTCAATTTTGGTGTATGTTAAGAAGCATTTTTCCATCATACATTGCCCAAGTTTCAATAAGATAGTCCAACAAACAAATGAGATCCAGTTCCATAGACCAAGAGCAAGAGCCCCTCACCAGCGTCAAGGAACCTCCCTTGAGGCCCTCTCGCATCTGGAAGCAAAAAATCGACCGAGCGACTGCTTGTATCTGGAAAAACTTGCATGTGGATGCACTCATAACTGGAGGTTCCACTGTATTACCCTAGACTTTATAAGGCCTTATTTAAGCTACCCCCACACTAGAACATGTTGTGAGAACCGTACCATCAAAGTAAAAAGAGAAAACAATGTAACACCATCTCAATAACCCCTGTCCTCTGGATAATAGTTTTGGGAATCCCGCATCTCCTCTCTAATCGCCAAACTACGGATTCTCTGCATTATATTCACACCACACATTGCCCTCAGACATGACATATCCCATGCCTCCAGCCTTCTCCTTGTTGTAACATTCACCACCCATGCCTTGCATCCATACAAGAGCATTGGTATAACTATAGTCTCATACATTCCCCTCTTTGCTTTCATGGATAAAGTTCTTTGTCTCCACAGACTCCTTAGTGCACCACTCACCCTTTTCCCTTGTCAATTCTATGATTCACCTCATCTTTCATAGACCCATCTGCTGACACGTCCACTCCTAAATATCTGAATACATTCACCTCCTCCATACTCTCTCCCTCCAATCTGATATCCAATCTTTCGTCACCTAATTTTTTTGTTATCCTCATCACCTTACTCTTTCTTATACGAATTCACTTTTAATTTTCTTCTTTTACATACCCTACCAAACTCATCAACCAGCCTCTGCAACTTCTCTTCAGAATCTCCCAAAAGCACAGTGTCATCAGCAAAGAGCAACTGTGACAACTCCCACTTTGTGTTAGATTCTTTATCTTTTAACCCCACACCTCTTGCCAACACCCGAGCATTCACTTCTCTTACAACTCCATCTATATTATTGCATCTATTATTATTGCTACAATAGTTAACAGATAACATTATTATTACTGTAATTTTAACTTCCAAATAGTTTTAAAATTCTATGCCACATACATCCAAATGCATCAATCAGTTTTAGTTCTCAGAATGCTGCACACTGCACTAATAGGCTACCGCATTCATATTATAAATTAATAGTTACTTTACTCTTCTTATTATACACCTCTAATGTTATTGAGATTAAAATCTTAAAAGAGTTTTAACACCAACCACATAAATCTCTATATTTATTTAAGAGCTGCTGAAATTCTATGAATTATGTATATGGGCTTTTCAGACTGCACTACACACACAACCCGCACATATAAAAGAGAGGAGCTTACGACGACGTTTCGGCCCGACTTGGACCATTTACAAAGTCACACTAACACACAAAGACGGGGGAAGGGGTATTTATAGGCAGGCAGACAGGGGAGGGTACCAGAGAGTGGGGTAATAATGGAGTAAGTAGTGGAAGTGGTAGTAGTAGTAATAGAAAATTTTGTTTACTAACTGTAATATCAGAAAATATTATTTGGAAATTAAATTTATTATCAGTTAAAATGCTGTATATTTTATTAACATTGTGATCAATGTATTTGTTACTTAAATTATGAAAAAATATATATTTATATAATCTCATTACTGCATTTGCATATATAATGTGACTTAAGATTTAAGTACAGATGTAAAATCACAATAAACTAACCTTTATGTATTCGCATATGTATTCTGAGGTTTGTTCGAGAGGAGAGAACCTTGCCACACATTGCACACTGGCAAGGGTTTGGCCCTGACGTGTGCTTGTGTCGAACATGGACCTCCATGTGATTTTTGGTGGTGAAGAACTTCTGGCAATGACTGCATTGGTATGGTCGCCCATTATTATGCTCTGATCGCTGATGCTCTCTCAGTTCACCTCTAACAAAGAGACATCAAGTGAACTCATCAATACCAATATATTATTATACACCACTTAGTTATATAAAGACTTGAGCATTCAAACTACAGTATTTCCTCAGTTCATCAAACACAGCTCATCTCATATTCTTCCCAAGGAAGATGCCTTTATGCAAGTGAGGGGCTCTTGATACAAGGAAGTGGACCTGTCCTCCCCTTGGATCAAACCTGATTGCCTCCCATTCCCTATGCACTTTACTACCCCCTATGGGTTTAACCCTTTCCTGATTATAATAATTATCTCACATTTTACCAAAGTACCTCTACTTCTAACACACAAATACAGCCTCTCTTCACTTAACAACGGAGTTCCGTTCCTAAGAATTTGTCGCTAAGTCAGGCGTATACTATAATAGTAGTGGGTTTGTGTCAATCATCTTTGATATTGTTTTAATGTTACCTTTGCACCATTTATAACATTTCTGATATATTTTTAAATGTTTATACAGTAGTGTACTGTATATTGTGATAAACATAATAGAGGAAATTAGCTCTAATATACATTATTTTGGTATGCATACTGGTCAGAGAGCCCGTCGTAAGTCTGAATCGTCAGTAAACGAGTACGTCGCTAAGTGAGGAGAGGCTGTACCCTGTCTGTCTTCCCACTGTTTCATACATTTTTTAATAGTGTTTACTTTTATATATTATCCCCTTTTCCTGTATACATTACTAAAGTTAAAAAGAGAAACTTTTTTTTTTTTGGGCCACCCTGCTTCGGTGGGATATGCACCTTACAACAGTCAACTAAAACTCTGGTATCTATTTACTACTAAATGAACAGACGCAGCAAATTTGATCTATTTATACAACTTACTTTGCTCAGGATTCAAACCAAAGAGTTTTCAGTTCTGAGTTGAATGATCACTGACCTACAAGTTAATAATTCATACAATCACCTAAATGCCCCCAACACTTTGAAATTAATGGAATTCTTTTAAACTTTAGGACTAAAGGGTTGGATCAGCACTGGCACAATATGAAGATCTTAATCAAAGTAACTGGACGCTATTTCATTAAAGGAAAATTAACTGACAAAATAAGTAATGAATTCCTTAAAAAAATGTATTTTATTCATGCATGAGTCTATGCAAATGCTGCAAAGGAAACTGGTTAGTATGAAAAATATATACAGTGGACCCCCGGTGTTCGTGATTTATTCGTTCCAGAATGCTGTTCAAGTGCCGTTACTAAACAAATTTGTTCCCATAAGGAATAATGTAAATTAGACTAGTCCTTTTAGACCCCCAAATATACACTTACAAAAGCACTTACAAAAATACACTTACATAATTGTTCGAGTTTGGAGCATCACGAACACCGGGGGTCCACTGTATGTGCAACTGACTGGCATACAAAAACTAAACTACATAATAAAAATAAATGTAAATAACAGTTCTGAGAAATAAACAACAGGTGTATTTAATATATAAAATATGCTAATTTGTATTACATATTATATTCACAAAAAAGTGGTAAACTAAAATACTTTCCGAATATTAAATAAATTATATAGTAAAAAAGAAATCAAGGTAAACCTTTATACTGAACTGTACAGTAGTATTTGAAAACCATAAACGCTACAATAGTAGTAAAAGATGTGCATTATGAAACAAGTTTTTTAAAAAAAGTTTGAAATAGTTACTCAAACAAGGATGACATTTACTTCTGATATGAACATAAAAGTACAGTACTACTTTTGAATTTCTTTGAGCTACGTATATCAATTCACTTGTGATGGCTTACCTGTTGTAGAAAACTACACGGCAAACTCGACACTGAAGTGGACCAGGTTTCCTCTTTCCAGACCCATCTGTGTCATCCTCACAACCAGGGATCTCGTTTGCTTCTTCTTCACTGTTAAACATGAGAAAAGAATAACTAAATGAAAATAGTACAGTACTGTACAATACCTTACCAAACATTTAAGAGTACAATAGAGCACTCAATCAAAAACAAATTGTGACACAAATAAATATAAATTCCAGACTGTAATGATACATTAAACTGTATATGCAGAATAAAAAGGGAAATGCAAATGTGCAGAAGGTGATTGATACAGTGAGTAAAACAAATGGAGGTAAGACAGCTGGGATTAAGACAGATGTTAAAAACAAGTGAGAATATAGTTTTGGATTGATTAGTGCATTTGTTCAATATGTGTGTGAAAGGAAGGGTACCTAGGGAATGTCAAAGAGCATGCAGAGTTCCTTAGCTTAAGGGAAATGACAAAAGACTAAGAATTATAGGGAAAATAAGTCTGATGTGTATACCAAATAAAGTGTAATAGAATTATTACTGAGAGAGTCAAGGTTAAGACAGAAAACATGATTACAGAGGAACAAGGAGGATTTAAGAAGGGTAGAGGATGTGTACACCAAGTGCTTACATTGAAGCATATAGGTGAACAGTACTTAGATAAAGGTATGATGCTTTTTGTTGCATTAATGGATTCAGAAAAGGCATATGATAGGGAATAATGTTGCAAATGTATGGAATAGGTAGTACAGTGATTGTCATTAAAGTAAGCTAGGGAGAAGCACCCAGGATACTTTAATGTCTAAAGTAATACCCTACCCTGTTAGGTGTTTCAGCCAGAAAAAAATTTATGCTGGCCTGTCAACTCATATCAGGACATCTCAAAATTCCTCAAGGCTACTGGATGCATTTTAAGTGCTTTCTATGCTTGTGTGGTGGGCAGATTTGTATCCATGGTCTCCCTGTGCTGTGTGGTCTTGAGTACAGAGTTTGTTGGACATTTTTAGTCATGTTTAGATGAATTAGTATGGGCAGGAGTAAGTCACTGACATAAGAGAATTGCACAGATCATTGGATTACAAAAGGAAGACCATCAAATGAAGGTAACAGTAGAAACCATCGAAATGTGTGAGCATTCATTGAGGACCTAAATGTTCACAGTGTGGGGTAAGAACATTTTTATGCAAGACAGTGATCTTTACCACACTTGTCAGCAGATGAATCTATGAATGATGAGGTGAACCACAGAATAGATGAGGCATCTGTGGAGACAAAGAACTTTATCCAAGGAGGGAATGTACCAGACCCTTTCAGGGTTGAGAGGCCCTCTCCCAAACTCGTTCTCAGGGTCGAAAAATATTAGAAAAAAAAAAATTCTTATGAAATGATAGAGAATCTTTTTCCGATCGTAATGACACCAAAAGTATGAAATTTGATGGAAAACTTACGGAATTATACTCTCGCGAAGTTAGCGATCTCAACTATATTTACGCATTGGTGATTTCACCCACTTTGAGCCCTATTTTCGGCCATTTCCAATGTTCCAGTCGACTAAAATCATAGCTATTTCGCTAGAACTCCATTTGTTCTATCGATTGAGTACAAGAAACCACCCATTTACCAATTTCAACTACCCAATAAAGTGGTCAGAAATTGGCAATTTGGCCAGCTTCACACAAATTTCAAAAGATGCCAATTTGAAAATAGGGTCCAGAATAAACAAGATAGACATTCCTGGCAATAAAATAACATTTTATCTGTTCATTAGTCACGTCTCCAGGCCCCTCTTATTATTCTCACAAAAAATAGATTTACTGTTATGTATACTACTGCATCATTGTAAAAACGGCATAAATAATATCAGCACACTTGTGAAAGAATATTAGACTCACCAGTTGATGTGTATTGGACACGTGGCGTGATTTGTTTACTTTTGAACAGCGGCAAAAATCGAACATTTCCGCTACTTTGAGCTCAATTTCAAGGTATACTTGTCATCGTGAAACCAATCAAAATCATCTCTATTTCTGTAATATATCTTCCATTCTATCAAATGAGACAAAGAAAATGAGAATACAACCATAAATACCATACGAAAATACTACACTGCAAAGTCGCTGTTTTAAGCCAAAAACACGGTCAGAGTTTTTTTTTTCTCATTATGCACTGTGTGCTTCAGGAACTTTTTTATACTGCGCACACTGACCATGCAGACCCATTCTTTCATATGTAGGCCTGCCAGCTTTCTTCCACCAGATTTGAAGGCGCTAGAATTTACGCGTATAATTACGTGACTGACCCTGGCTGCAATGACGTACATGTACGTGACCAACTCTCAAAGGGTTAATGTGAAGCAAGAACTTTTCAATGTTGTAGCAAGTAGGAGGCTGGAGGCAATGAAGATACTGTGCTTCAAAGTGATGTGTAGTGTGAATATTATGCAGAGAATTCAGAGCATGATGATTAGAAGACAATGTGCAGTTACCAAAAGTATAATTCAGAGGGCTGAGGAGGGGTTATTGAGGTGGTTGGGGGCATTAGAGAGAATGGAGCAAAACAGGATGACTAGGAGGGTATATAAATGTAGGGTGGAAGTAAGGAGGGGTAGAGGTCATCCCAGGAAGGGTTGGAGGGAGAGAATATACAGTTTTGAATGCTACAGGTTTAAAAATTCAACAGGCTTGTTTGAGCACGTTAGACTAGAGTAGGTGGAGAAAAGTGGTTTTTATGACAATGTGCTGTTGGAGTGTGAACATGAAACATTTATGAATGAATTCAAGGAAAACCAGTTAGCGAAACTTGAATCCTGAAGGGGCGTAAACAATTATATACTACTTAATAGATTAAAATAATTAAATGTGAATGGAACCAAACACCATCTGTTTAAAGTATGACGTGAAAATTAGCCATTGAAAACGATACAAGCAGAACAGATTAAACAAAAGATTATCTGTAGGGTAGGGTATAATAACTAAGTACAGTACAGTTTATCTTAGTGAATTAAGTTAAAAACCTTGCTTCTTCCTCTTCTAAATCTTCTTCCTCTTCATGTTCCTTAATGGTTACATGACTAGAAGTGAGAGTAATCTCACAAGCATCAGATTCCTCATACAAAGGATCATCAATAGCAGCCTCCTGGACTGGGTTATTCTTCTGCACTGTACGTTGCGTGCACTTCTTTTTGGTGCTGCATGGTTAACTTGTGGGTTGGTCAAGTTGGTGCGAGTTTTATTCCGGCTACCAGGAGGCCGCCCACGCCGTTTTGCAGTTGCCATTTCATTAGTGTCAGATTCCTACATTGTACAAAAAAGTATCATTGGAGTTTCAGATATTTTTAAGATTTTAACATATGCCAAATAAACAAGTTATTAATTTGAGTGTCATCTTACCTGTTTTTGCTGGCTCTGTGTCGCCGTTTGCACAGCTCGAGATGGTCGACTCAAATTCTTGTTAGTTGATGGCCTGCTTCTGCTTCGTGTGTTTACCTGGAAAAGATGACAATTATTTTAGATTTTTATTTTTTGCATGTATGTATAGCACTGCTTTCTATTTAGCATCCATTACGTCACCAATTTCTAGATACATTAAGAGTAAAAGGCAGATGAGTACAAGGAAAATGGAATCAATATGTAAGAGAGAGAGATGGCATCAATACAGTGGTACCTCTACTTACGAGCAAAATTAGTTCCAGTCGGCTATTCAAGTGCCGATACCGAAGGAATTTTTTCCCATAAGAAATAATGAAAATTAGGTTAATCCATTTCAGACCCCCAAAAATACACCTACAAAAGCACCTACAAAAATACACTTACATAATTGTTCGAGTTGGAAGCTGCTCGTAAGTAGAGGTACCACTGTATGTAAGAGAGAGATGGCATCAATATGTAAGAGTGAGAGATATAAGCAATTGTTAATAGAAAGGTGGGGTAGGAAAGTACAGATAATGAGGAAGAGGAGGAGGTCAAAGATGTATGGAATAGACTTATGAATGAAATGCTAGCTAGTGTGTGTGCAATAGCAGTTTTAATTATTCCATAAAGTATCTACTTATTCATGAGAATTTATTTTAGATCTAATCCCATGACCAGAAATGCTTTACTCAACTCTTTGTCAATACAATAAATAATAATCTCCTTCATCTTCAAACTAAAACTATCATTTAAAAGATGGCAATTACTCCTAAAGTAAATTTTTTCAGCTTCACAGAAAAATTCCAACAAATTAAACATTAACCAAATGATTTATACCTCAAAATAACATAGGTTAGCTGCCACTTAATACAGTAATGTAATGCAATAATTGCGGACAAGCGATAAAAGCTGCAAAACCCCTGTGGCTGTTTTGCACAGTAATATAAATTTTCAATTACCTTAGTCTTATTATCAGCAGAATTCTTTGCCATAAGAATATGGTCCACAAGATGCTTTTTGAGCTGTGTCCATTGTGTGTACTCCTGACCACAGACATTACATGTGAGGTCATCTGTGCTTACAGTGAACTTCTCCTCTGTTTCTCTTTTTATTGATGTAGTGCCTCCATTTGTTGCCTTTGATGCTGGCAGGACAGTCGTGTTACATACATTTGGGTCATCATATTCAATAACCAATGACTCTCCAACCTGAAAGTAATATGTTCTTACACAAAATCAATTGTTAGTGAAACCTTGATTGAACAAACTAATTGGGAGGATGGGAGGGGGTGAAGAGGGTGTCTGGTAATGCCAATTGTCTAGTAAATCCAAATAATGATATTATTTTGCCATGAATTTAACAATGAAAGACAATTCTGTTAGCAAAGGACTTTGTCAATTATTTCAAAAAGCAACTACCCAGCAGATTGTAACAATAACAGACAATTCTGTAAACAAACAAACTTTATCCATTGTTTCTGAAATCAATTTATCCAGCAGATCATAACATTAGCGGACAATTCTGTAACCACTGGAATTTTTTTTTTGTTATCAAAATCAATTACCCAGCACATCATAGCAATAATGGGCAATTCTGTACTCAATGGACTTTTTCCACTGTTTCTGAAATGATAATCCTTTATTTCTTAGAAACATACAGAGACGTTACCATGGTTAGGTTTACAGTTCATCTGGCTGCAGTTTAAATAAGATTATGACATATACAATATGATAAAATTACACATTCAAAAGAAAGCCATTTATTATGAAAAGTATTTTGGGCACACTAATTCTAAGACTTACATACTACTTAATTCTGGTCCTAGCTTATAATATATAATGGTAGACATTGTGTGACAGTACACCATGAGCAATTTGTTACAATCATATGTGACTGAGATTCAAAAAATAGATAGAAAAACAAAGCTAGCTGTTGAAAAGGAATTTGTGTTGAGTATGAGACAGGTTGGACAATTACAGATACTCTACATTAAATTTACAGGCAGGCCTCGCTTTATGGAGTTTTGCCAATGCAGCAGTTTTCAATTATACCCCATTCTTCATTAATTCAGACTTCCTACAATAAATATATTCACCACTCACTAAATGCTAAGGATAAAAATATTTTAAGGTAAGAAATGCATGTTTAGGTAGTAGGTTGGTAGACAGCAACTGCCCAGGAAGGTACTACTATCCTGCCAAGTGAGTGTGAAACGGAAACCTGTAGTTGTTTTACATGATGGTAGGATTGCTGGTGTCTTTTTTTCTTTCTCATAAACATGCAAGGTTTCAGGTATGTCTTGCTACTTCTACTTACACTTAGGTCACACTACACATGCATGTACAAACATATATACACACACCCCTCTGGGTTTTCTTCTATTTTTTTACTAGTTCTTGTTCTTGTTTATTTCCACTTATCTCCTTGGGAAAGTGAAACAGAATTCTACCTCCGTAAGCCACATGTGTCGTCAGAAGGCAACTAAAATGCTGAGAGCAAGGGATTAGTAACCCCTTCTCCTGTATATATTACTAAATTTAAAAAGAGAAACTTTCGTTTTTCTTTTTGGGCCACCCTGCCTTGATGGGATACGGCCAGTTTGTAGAAAAAAAAAGAAGTAATGTATGTACTGTATATGTACAGTGGACCCTCGGTTAACGAAAGGTCCTGTTAACGAAAGTTTCGGAAAACGTAAGCTTTTTTCGTAATCGGTTAGCGAAAAAGTCCTCGGTTACCGAAAGGTATTAGACGCGTCCGCCTGCTCCGTGCAAGCGCAGGACGCCAGTGAAGCGTTGTTTACCATTGAGAGAACATTACCCAGCGCGCTCTTTCAAAGATTCACAATATATTTGGTGTATTTTTTGGTGGTTTTAGTTATTGCCACTGTGAAATAAGTCACCATGAGTCCAAAGAAGCTTCCTAGTGGCACCCCTGGGGTAAAGAGAGTGAGGAACACCATCGAACTGAAGAAGGAAATCATAGAAAAATATGAGAGTGGTGTACGTCTGAGTGATCTTGCCAGGATGTACAAGAAAACTCCATCTACTATCGGCACTATCCTGGCACAGAGAAATGAGATCAAGAAAGCTAATGTTGCAAAAGGGGTTAATTTGTTAACGAAACAAAGATCGAAAACAGTGGATGAGGTTGAGAAGTTGTTGTTGGTGTGGATCCATGAAAAAAAGAGAGCGGGTGATAGTATTTCTATGGCGATAATTTGTGAAAAGGCAAGGAAGTTGCACGCAGATCTTGTGAAGACAATGCCTGCAACCAGTGGTGAGGAGAGTGATTTTAAAGCCAGCAAAGGCTGGTTTGAGAAGTTTAAGAAACGTAGTGGCATACACAATGTTGTGAGGCATGGTGAGGCAGCCAGCTCAGACAAACGTGCAGCTGAAAAATTTGTGCTGGAATTCAAGGGGTTCGTAGAGGCTGAACAATTCCTCCCCCAACAAGTGTTTAATTGTGATGAAACAGGCCTGTTTTGGAAGAAAATGCCCAACAGGACCTACATTACTCAGGAGGAAAAGGCACAGCCAGGACACAAGCCTATGAAAGACAGGCTAACTCTTATGATGTGTGCCAATGCCAGTGGTGATTTTAAAGTGAAGCCTTTACTGGTGCATCACTATGAAAATCCCAGACCCTTCAGGAATCACGGTGTTGACAAGAATAAATTGTGTGTGCATTGGAAAGCTAACACCAAGGCATGGGTCACTACGGAGATTTTCAAGGAATGGATGACTGGAGTGTTTGGCCCTAGTGTGAAGAAATACCTCCTGGAAAATAAATTGCCACTCAAGTGCCTCCCTCCTGCTACTGGACAATGCTCCTGCTCATCCTCACAACTTGCAAGAGTTGTTGCCTGACAACATAAATTTCATCAAAGTGAAGTTCTTGCCTCCTAACACCACTCCTCTCCTCCAGCCCATGGACCAGCAGGTCATTTCCAACTTCAAGAAACTGTACACCAAAGCACTGTTTCAGAGGTGCTTTAATATGACCAATGACTCTGAATTGACCCTAAGAGAGTTCTGGAAAGAACACCTCAATATTGTGCATTGCATAGGCCTTATAGGTAAGGCTTGGGAGGAAGTGACTTCCAGGACTCTGAACTCTGCTTGGAGACCACTGTGGCCGGATTGTGTCCTAGAGAGGAATTTTGAAGGATTTGAGGCTGACCCTGACCCTGACGACCCTGTGCCTGTTGTGGAACATGTTGTGGAAGATATTGTGGAATTGGGGAACAGCCTGGGGTTGGAGGTGAGTGGTGAGGATGTGGAAGAGTTGGTGGAGGAGCACAGGGTAGAGCTAACAACTGAAGAGCTGCAAGAGCTTCATCTGGAACAGCAACAGACCACAGCTGAGGTTATTGCTTCACAGGGAGAGAGAGAGAGAGATAAGGAGGTGCCTTCTTCAGTGCTTAAGGAGATGTGTACAAAGTGGAATGAGTTGCAGACATTTGTTGAAAGATACCACCCTGAGCAAGCTGAAATGAGCCTTCTGTGCAACCACTTCAGTGACAGAGCCATGTTGTACTTCAGAAAAGTGTTGAAGAGTCGCCAGAAACAGAGGACTCTGGACAGCTACTTCACCAGGCAGGGTCTAGTGACTCTCAAGCTGGTCCTAGTGGCATTAAAAGACCAAGAAGGAAGTAACCCCAGAGAGGGACTTGTCACCTGAAGTCCTTTTGGAGGATTCCCCTTCCAACCACTAACACCTGCTCCAATCATCATATAGATATCTTCCAGATGCCTGCAAGTCTCTTCAATAAAGGTAAGTAAATGTTATTTTTTTTTATTTTGAGTGATTATTTTTTTGTGGAACGAATTAATTGTATTTACATTATTTCTTATGGGAAATAAGGTTTCAGATAACGAAAGATTCAGATTAATTAATAGCTCCTGGAACGGATTAATTTCGTTAACCGAGGGTCCACTGTATTGTTTAGGCCTATCTCTATTGCTCACTTAATATATGATAATGTAAACATGTTATCAGGCTTTTATATGCATTTGAAAGTTAAAAAGTTTCACTTTACAGCGATTTTTTGCTGTACAGCAGTAGCTTGGAATGTAACCTGCTGTATAAGTGTGGCCCCTCCTGTATATCAGATCAATGATATGCATGTTATGGAGTGGTGGAATAAATAAATATATTTACCCAGCAGATTATGTCCATTATTTTTTAAATCTATTACATCAGAATTTGAAATTGAGATTTTAATGTAGTACATACCTGAAAGTTTCCATTTATGCACCTATGCACTACTGCACTAAAAAAAATATATTTATAAAGCAGAATAGTTTATGCACAATCTAATTAGTATATTCTGGATAGTCAAAGTCTTATTTTATTTTGATAGCCAGGCCATCCTCAAAATATTTTTGTCAAAGCTCAGCATACAGTACCGACTTAGTCATCTAGTACAACCAAAGAAGTTATTTAGAAATGCTATGTCAATTCAAATTCAAATTTTATTTCCTTGCAAGTTTACATTGAGATTATATAATTACAATAATGAGTTGCAGTGCAAAGAGAGCCACTATCATGCCATGCATTATGGGCAGACTAAATTTAATGGCTTACAGACTAGTACTTAATACTACTAGAGAAATTGATCATAGTTGTATAAGTTGTACATCTGTTTTTATTTACAGCAGACAGCAAGTTTACTCAAATTAACAATCTGGGGATATAACATCGGGACAAGTTGAAAGTATTTTGCAGGTTGTTTATATCAATAGTAAATAATTAAATTATATTATTTGGTAAAGTTAGGTATTGAGTATTGAGTTTTTTAGTTTAGGGAGGTGGTAATTTCATGTACTGGCCAGGGAGGTACAACATCGTTTAGGAGTGAAGAAGAGCAGGATGTGAGTGTGGGGGAGGTGCGTGAGGCATTACGTAGAATGAAAGGGGGTAAAGCAGCTGGAACTGACGGGATCATGACAGAAATGTTAAAAGCAGGGGGGGATATAGTGCTGGAGTGGTTGGTATTTTTGTTTAATAAATGTATGAAAGAGGGGAAGGTACCTAGGGATTGGCAGAGAGCATGTATAGTTCCTTTATATAAAGGGAAGGGGGATAAAAGAGAGTGTAAAAATTAGTATAGGGGAATAAGTTTACTGAGTTCTCCATGGGGAAGTGGAACAGAATTCTTCCTCCGTAAGCCATGCGTGTCGTAAGAGGCGACTAAAATGCCGGGAGCAAGGGGCTAGTAACCCCTTCTCCTGTATATATTACTAAATGTAAAAGGAGAAACTTTTGTTTTTCCTTTTCGGCCACCCCGCTTCGGTGGGAAACGACCGACGTGTTGAAAGAAAGAAGAAGTTTACTGAGTATACCAGGTAAAGTGTATGGCAGGGTTATTATTGAAAGAATTAGAGGTAAGACAGAGAGTAGGATTGCAGATGAGCAAGGAGGCTTTAGAGTGGGTAGGGGATGTGTAGATCAAGTGTTTACAGTGAAGCATATATGTGAACAGTATTTAGATAAAGGTAGAGAAGTTTTCATTGCATTTATGGATTTAGAAAAGGCATATGATAGAGTGGATAGGGGAACAATGTGGCAAATGTTGCAAGTGTATGGAATAAGTAGTAAGTTACTGAAGGCTGTAAAGAGTTTTTATGAGGATAGTGAGGCTCAGGTTAGGGTGTGTAGGAGAGAGGGAGATTACTTCCCGGTAAAAGTAGGTCTTAGACAGGGATGTGTAATGTCACCATGGTTGTTTAATATATTTATAGATGGGGTTGTAAAAGAAGTAAATGCTAGGGTGTTGGGGAGAGGGGTGGGATTAAATTATGGGGAATTAAATGCAAAATGGGAGTTGACACAGTTACTTTTTGCTGATGATACTATGCTTATGGGAGATTCTAAAGAAAAGTTGCAAAGGTTAGTGGACGAGTTTGGGAGAGTGTGTAAAGGTAGAAAGTTGAAAGTGAACATAGATAAGAGTAAGGTGATGAGGGTATCAAACGATTTAAATAAAGAAAAATTGGATATCACATTGGAGAAAGGGATTATGGAAGAAGTAAATGTTTTCAGATATTTGGGAGTTGACGTGTCAGCGGATGGGTTTATGAAGGATGAGGTTAACCATAGAATTGAGGAAGGAAAAAAGGTGAGTGGTGCGTTGAGGTATCTGTGGAGACAAAAAACGTTATCCATGGAGGCAAAGAAGGGAATGTACGAAAGTATAGTGGTACCAACACTCTTATATGGGTGTGAAGCATGGGTTGCAAATGCTGCAGCGAGGAGGAGGCTGGAGGCAGTGGAGATGTCCTGTCTAAGGGCAATGTGTGGTGTAAATATTATGCAGAAAATTCGGAATGTGGAAATTAGGAGGTGTGTAGTTACTAAAAGTATTTGTCAGAGGGCTGAAGAGGGGTTGCTGAGGTGGTTTGGTCATTTAGAGAGAATGGATCAAAGTAGAATGACTTGGAGAGTGTATAAATCTGTAGGGAAAGGAAGGCGGGGTAGGGGTCATCTAGAAAAGGTTGGAGGGAGGGGGTAAAGGAGGTTTTGTGGGCGAGGGGCTTGGACTTCCAGCAAGCATGTGTGAGCGTGTTAGATAGGAGTGAATGGAGACGAATGGTTTTTGGGACATGACGATCTGTTGGAGTGTGAGCAGGGTAACATTTTGTGAAGGTATTCAGGGAAACCAGTTAATTGATTTAGTTGGACTTGAGTCCTGGAAATCGGAAGTACAATGCCTGCACTTTAAAGGAGGGGTCTGGGATAGTGACAGCTGGGAGGGACTATTCTCTGCTGTCGTATCTGAGCGCCTCTGCAAAGACAGTGATTATGTATGAGTGTGGTGAAAGTGTTGAATGATGATGAAAGTATTTTCTTTTTGGGGATTTTCTTTCTTTTTGGGTCACCCTGTCTCGGTGGGAGACGACCGACTTGTTGAAAAAAAAATGTGGTTTTTGAGAAGAGTCTTAAATTGATGTTCAGACAGGGTTACTTTAGTATTTACTGGAAATGAATTCCAAATTTTGGGGCCCTTTATGTGCATAGACTTTTTGCACAGTGTGATATGGACATGGGGTACATCAAAAAGTGATCTGTCTAGTGCTATGGTCGTGCAACCTGTTAAGGTTGGTGAGGAGAAGTTTGAGTGGTGGGTTTATGTTTGAGTGTAGTGTTCTATAGATGTAGTAGGCACAATAATAATTATGGATGTTCTTGACGGTGAGTAGTTTTAGACTTTTGAATATTGGTGGAGTATGTTTGTCTGGAGTGGGAATTTGTTATCATTCTGACTGCAGCCTTTTGTTGAGTTATTAGTGGTCTTAGGTGATTGAATGTTGTTGATCCCCATGCACAAATTCCATAGGTGAGATAAGGGTAGATGAGTGAATGATACAGTGCAAGGAGAGCTGGTTGTGGAACACAGTACCGTATCTTTGATAGTATGCCTACTGTTTTGGAGATTATCTTGGAAATTTGTTGTATATGTCTGGAATTTGAGGCTACTGTCAAGGTGGATCCCAAGGAATTTTCCCTCTGTGAGTCTTGTGATGGGTGAACTGTTTAGCATTATGTTAAGTGGAACATCATAGCTCTGTTTCCAAACTGAATGAAATAGGTTTTGTCAGTACTGAGGTAGCCTATTAATCATCATCCAGGTGGATATTTTCTGCAATTCAGTATTAACAGTGTTGGCTAGTATAACTGGGTTTGGATGAGAGAAGACGTATGTAGTGTCATCTGCAAATAATATGGGTTTGAGTAGTTGTGACACATTCGGTAGGTCATTGATGTAAATGAGGAAGAGGAGTGGGCTAAGGACGCTTCCTTGTGAGACCCCGACTGTAACTGTTTGTGTGGAAGAGTTAGCTTCATTTGTGTACACATATTGGCTTCTGTTACTAAGGTATGACTTTAGGTAGTTGAGGGAGTGCCCTCTAATGCCATAGTGTGTTAATTTAATGTGCAGCAAATCATGGTCAACTGTATCAAAAGCTTTACGTAAATCAGTGATTATGTAACATGTTATCAATATGTATTAACACAAAGCCAAGCCCCATTTTATTGGATTCATCAAGAACAGAAGCTGTTAGTTGATTTTAAAAAGAAAATCAATTAATGACAACACTATTGATACCAAGAGTTTAAACTAGAAAAAAAACTGTCCAGTGTCATATACTGGAACACATCTCCTGTATAATCCAGAAAAATAGAATGCTATATGTTTTGGCATAGGAGAGGTGTTTTGGTGGGCCAAGTTCTGACACACTAATGAAGTTAAATACTCTATCACCACTATATTTCTATATTCCTCTTCCAATATGAAAGATCAAATAAATGCTTAAGCCACACTCATCACATACTGTATTGTACAGGAAGCATCTTCATTTCTCTCTCTTCAACAGAAGATGCCTTGATTCTGAAAGTTTCCTGATCCAAGGAATTAGAGCTACCCTCCAATTCCTTGGATCAAACCTGATTGCCCCTACTTCCCAGGCACTGTATGACTCCTATTACTTGAGCACATCCAATGAATAAAACAATAATAATCTCCATGTCTTGGCATGAGGAGAAATGTGTGGAGTTGCTAAGCTCTGATTCAGTAACACAACTATAAGACTTCGCTTTCTGCCATATGTATCTTCCAATATAAAAGAAACTAACTGCTTTAGAAACATTGAATACTTGCTGTTGTGTAGCTTACTTCTTCACTTATTGCAGGAAAGGTTGAAAAAACAAATAAGACTAGACTTATTACACCCCTCGACTGAGCTGCAAGACTTGACAACTGAACATATCCCCCAATTATTATTTTTGAATGAACTGATGAATGGACTCCAATCTCAAATGTCAAGGCAGGGTAGTTAATATTAAACCCTCAAAATTCAATGGAACAGCAACTGAAAGGCTTTTTATAAAATGGTACTATGTACAAAATACCTTTATGTATTTTATTGCTTGCCTTTGTATGGTAATTATTTTTCTTTTTTTTTTCAAACAAATATTTTAACTATAATTTTTTAATTCTTAATTTGTATATACAGTGGTCCCTCGGTTTTCGTGCATCTCCAAACTCGAACGTTTATGTAAGTATATTTTCCTAAGTGCTGTTGCAAGTGTATTTTTGGGGGTCTGAAATAGACTAACCTACGTGTCATTATTTCTTAAGGAAGTAAATTCGTTTGGTAATGGCACTTGAGCAGCATTCTCGAATGAATTTTCGGCGAAAACCGAGGGACCACTGTACAGTGGTACCTCGACTTACGATATTTTTTCATTCCAGAATGCTGTTCAAGTGCCATTACCAAACGAATTTATCTCCTTAAGAAATGTTGTAAAATAGACTAGTCCTTTTAGACCCCCAAAATTACACTTACAAAAGCATTTAAAAAAATAAACTTACATAAAAGGGTGAGTTTGGGGACCATCGTAAGTCGAGGTACCACTGTACATACCTGAATACAGGCTGAGTCTGTATGGCCAAATTTTCAGCTAAAAAGTAATGGACTGACTTAATGCTGTAGTACAAATAAAATATTTCCGAAGGGATGAAATCCGTATTCTACCTTTAGAGCATACAAACAAAATTTATCTGAAAATTTATTTGATAATCTCTGTGCTACTCTCTACTTTCACCTTACTGTTTACTAGCACTGTGGATTACTGCAGCACTGACAGACAGGAGTCTATTCCTGACAAACCAACCCTCAAAATTTGACAATATTATATAATAAAACGTTCTTTTCAGTTTTATTTCCATTCCAACCTTTCATGTGAACCACATAGGTACCAAACACAACAAATATCTAACATTATATAGCTTATAAAACTTTCAACTTTCACATTTACCTTTGGCTGAACAGTAGAGGTACGAGCAGGAGGCACTGCAGATGATGTGGAAGCTGCAGAATCAGAAGGGGCTGTTGGAAGCTGAGTGCCAAAGTCTAGTAATGATGTTTGAGGGTGAGGCAAGTCCTCCTCATGAGGGCTTAGAGGAGTATTTGGAGTTTGAGGTGTTGCAGGTCGAGGCGAACCAGGAAGTTCTCCATGTTGTTCAACCCCTCCCTCAACCTCCAACACAGGATACACAGCACTGACAAAAAATTAAATTTTACAATAGAGTTTTTTCTCAACACTTTCTTTATCTATATATATGGGACTAGAATCAAAACAAAAAGATGCTTCTCTTAAGAACTATATCAACTAAACATCTTTTTTAGCCACCTCATATGCATCTTCTAATTCAGAATACGTACTAGCAGAACTTCAAAATATATATTTAAATGTATTCCACTAAGCTTCTCATGCTACTGAGTAAGGCAGTACAAGCACATACTATACAGTGGACCCCCAGAAATCGAACATTCTTTGTTCCAGAATGCTGTTCAAGTGTTGTTACCGAACGAATTTATTCCCATAAGGAATAATGTAAATTAGATTAGTCAATTTCAGACCCCGAAAAATACACTTACAAAAGCACTTACAATAATAAACTTACATAATAGGTCGAGTTGGGAGGTGTTCGATTTCCAGGGGTCCACTGTACTCCTAAACACAATTTAACATTGTTTTTGTATTCACAATATTCAAACTACATACTAATAATACTATAGTATATCATAATATTCATAATATGTATATCATAATATTCAAACTACATACAGTGGTACCTCGAGTTACGATATTTTTTCGTTCGAAAATGCTGTTCAAATGAATTTATCCCCATAAGGAATAATGTAAAATAGACTAGTCCTTTTACACCCCCAAAAATATACCTACAAAAGCATTTAAAAAAATATACTTACATAAAAGGGCGATTTTGGGGACCATCGTAACTCGAGGTACCACTGTACTAATAATACTATATACAGTGGACCCTTGCCTAACGAGCAAAATTCATTCCAGAAGCCTACTCAAGTGTCATTACCGAACGAATTTACTTCCTTAAGAAATAATGTCACGTAGGTTAGTCTATGTCAGACCCCCAAAAATACACTTCCACAAGCACTTACAATATTATACTTACATAATTGTATGATTTTCGGGGTGCTCATTAGGCGGGGGTCCACTGTACAGTGGAACCCCAGTTTTTGTACTGTCCGAATATAGTACAATTTGGATTTAGAACACTTTTTTGGGCGAAATTTTGGTCCGGATTTCGTACCTCCATCCGGAAATCGTACGTATCAGATGCATCGACCCGCCCCCCGGGACGCCGCCACTCATGCGTACGTGTCTCAGTCTGGCTCTGTCACTGGTTAAGTGAGCATTCATCTGAAACATTTCGCAATTTTTGTTCTTGTTTATTGATTGCGACTGCGAAATAAGCCACCATGGGCCCAAAGAAAGTTCGTAGTGCCAGTCCTTTGTTGTAAGGCATGGTGAGGCTCCAAGTTCAGACAAACGTGAGACCGAAGAATTCGTTGATGAATTCAAGGAGTACGTAGAGGCTGAAGGATTCCTCCCCCAACTTTTGTTGAAAAATATCACCCTGGCCAAGCTGATACAAGCCGTATCTGCAACATGTTCAGTGACAATACCTTGTCCCATTTTAGGCAAATCTTAAAGAGACACCAGAAACAGAGCTCTCTGGACAGATTTTAAGTGTGACAGGGGTCCAGTGAGAGTAAAAGACAAAAAAGGAAAGTAACCCCAGAGAGGGCTTTGATACTTGAAGTCCTTATGGAGGGGGATTCCCCTTCCAAACAATAACCTCAACTCCCTCTCCCCTTCTCGCTTTCTTCACTATGCCAACAAGAGTCTTCAATAAAGGTATGTAATGTTCATTTATCATTAAAATTAGTGCTTTATATTTATTTCTCATTGTTTTCTGTATGTAAAACTATAGTTATTTTCTAAAAAATGTATTTTTTTTAATATTTTTGGGTGTCTGGAACGGATTAATTGTATTTATATTATTTCTCATGGGAAATATTACTTCAGTTTTCGTACTTTTCGGATTTAGAACGACCTTCTGGAACGGATTAAGTATGAAATCCGGGGGTCCACTGTATCATTATTTTTATTCTGATCTTTCTGGATGTTCATATACTGTACAACACAACCTTTTCCTTTAAAAACTACCCATATAAATTATTGCATTGACTAAATATTATTTTGGCATATCCTAAGAGCTACATTAACATTAAAAATCCATACATCATTTATGTATATCAGGGCAGTTGAACCATTCCATATTATGAAGTATTGTATAACACTCAGAAATTTACCCATGTACAGTGGTCCCTCGGTTTTCGTGCATCTCCAAACTCGAACATTTAATATTTTTGGGGGTCTGAAATAGACTAACCTACGTGACATTATTTCTTAAGGAAGTAAATTCGTTCGGTAATAGCACTTGAGCAGCATTCTGGAACGAATTTTCGGCAAAAACCGAGGGACCACTGTATTTACAATATTTCAGCTTCTATTCCATTTTCTTTGTTGAATGCAATATCCTGATAAAGTACCCTTTATTAAAAATACACATAAAATGCCTAAAATAAGATGCTCAGAGCCTAAAAAGAATTGCTGTGATGTGCTCTGAAACCCAAAAGGAAGGCATTTGAGGAAAAGTCATTAACAAAAATAATAAATTTCATTACAGACAAGATTAATTAGATGGAGCCCTATTTAACAGTGCTTCAGTGAACTTGGTAAAGTGAAGTATATTTTTCCAAGCCTCTACAAATGAGCCCTAAAGTCAATGAAATCCAACTGCATGTTACCCAGCACATTAACTGGATGTGAGCATCAAGTGAGGTTCATTTGTGCCACTGACCTGTGTTTACTGCACTTTTGTGTTTGGATCTTTCTACATACTTATTAAGCTGAGGTGGAGGTGGAGGTGGTGGAGGCGGATGATCACTAGCTTTCTGTTTGTGACGTCCAGTAATCTCATGATCACGTAGGCCCTTAGCGCCCACTGACTTTATGCAGATGTCTACCATGCACCATCGGCAAAGAGCATATATCTCGCCTTTTGATGATGGTCCAACCCATTCATATTCACTTTCATATTTGATACTGCAAAAAAAAAATTATAGTGAATATTGAACAGCATGTCTTAAATAAAATATTGAAAACTACATTACTTTAGTAAACTTTATAAATTTTATGGATTTTTTTATAAGGCCAAGCTCTTTCTTTCCTCTTTTATAGTACTGTACAGTGATGTACTGTATTAATTAAGTGCAGTAAACGTGCTGCTGATGAGTTGAAATTTGTATACTATTGTAATTCAGAAAATACTGGTAAGAACCTATACAAAATTGTTCTTTGCATCAAGCATACTAAAGCATACCAAAGAAAAAACACATTTACTCATGATATTACTACGTAAAGTAGACCCCCGGTTTTCGTGATTTTTTCGTTCCAGAATGCTGTTCAAGTGCCGTTACCAAACGAATTTATTCCCATAAGGAATAATGTAAATTAGATTAGTCCTTTTAGACCCCCAAAAATACACTTACAAAAGCACTTACAAAAATACACTTACATAATTGTTCGAGTCTGGAGCATCATGAAAACCGGGGGTCCACTGTACAGTGGACCCCTGAGTTACGAACACCCCGGAAATCGTACAATTATGTAAGTATAATATTGTAAGTGCTTTTGTAAGTGTATTTTTGGGGGTCTGAAATGGACTAAATTCGTTCGGTAATGGCACTTGAGCAGGCTTCTGGAATGAATTTAGTTCATTACTCGGGGGTCCACTGTATACAGTGGACCCCTGAGTTTTGTAAACCCCAGAAATCGTACAATTATGTAAGTATAATATTGTAAGTGCTTGTGGAAGTGTATTTTTGGGGGTCTGAAATAGACTAACCTACGTGACATTTTTCCTTAAGGGAGTAAATTCGTTCGGTAATGGCGCTTGAGCAGACTTCAGGAGTGAAGTTTTTATGAAACTCGAGGGTCCACTGTATATAGAAAGGACTACCATATGCCAAATTTTTTTTAATTAAATTTATGGTAATAATTTGTCAAAATTACCATAATTATTTATTAAACATTTTCTAAAAAGTTATGCATTTATATCAGACTATTCAGATAAATTAATGTTGAGGAAGAGAATAAAAATAAAGCTCGTGAACTTATATTACAACATATTAATTCAGTATGGAAAATTCTAAGCCTTTAAAATATTTTGAACTTTAGATAGACTGAGAAAAAGATTGCTGTGATATAAAATAACTCTCACCTGTATTTTGTCTCATATTTTTTACGGCATCGTGTCTGTGGGGGGTTGTCAGCCTCTTCCCCGGCTACAAACACTGACATCTTTACCGGTAAGTCATAGCAATATTTAGAGAATAACCTGAGGAATTGAGAAAAAAATCAGCAAACAAAGCCTTTATCAATAATGAATTTAATAAATTAATGTTAAACAATGAGCTAAAATGCTGTACTGATTTCTTTCATATTTTAACTGCTATATGTGTCAAGATGGGTCCTTATTTATAAATACTAAGATAAGATAAGATAAGATAAAATTTCTTCGGATTTTTAACCCTGGAGGGTTAGACACCCAGGATAACCCAAGAAAGTCAGTGCATCATCGAGGACTGTCTGTCTTATTTCCATTGGGGTCCTTAATCTTGTCCCCCAGGATGCGACCCACACCAGTCGACTAACAACCCAGGTACCTATTTGCTGCTAGGTGAACATGACAACAGGTGTAAGGAAACACATCGAAATGTTTCCACCCGCCGGGAATCGAACCCGGGCCCTCCGTGTGTGAAGCGAGAGCTCAAGCCACCAGACCACCGGGATGTTACACATGTTTGTATTATAATAATTACTCATTATTATTATTACTCTATATTAATGGGGAAGTGCCATATGCATAGTGGTCATACAGTGCCTGGAGAATAGGAGGCAATCAAGTTTGATCCAAGGATGGGGAGGGTAGTTCCAATTTCTTGGATTAAGAAAGAGCCCTTTACCAGCATCTATGCACCTTCTTAAAGGAGGTACATGTTCATAACTGTGGACTGGTTGCACTGCCGTAACTCAAAACATTATTTCCCTTGGTTAGTTTTTAGTTTGATATCTTTATTATGCACCCCATACCCATCCTGTGGGCGGTAGTCAAAAGATTACAGAGGTACATAATGGGTCCAGGGACTGGACCCCAAAGTTATGATAGCTGAGCAAGTTACAAAGGTAATGAACTAACAAGCTACAAAGGTAATGAACTCACAAGTTACAAAGGTAATGAAACATGTAAGTAAATTTACTTACTTACGTTTATGCATGGTTACAATCATGAACAAATTATAACGCAATGAACACTTCACTAGTCTACACCCAGTCACAACTGTAATGAGTTCTTGGTGCAAATTTTATTGTTGGGTCACACATACACACTTACATATACACATACACACACACACATACACACACATATATACATACACACACATGCATAATATCTTTATTATGCACCCCATACCCATCGTATGGGCAGAAGTCAACAGATTAGAGGCACATAATGGGTGCAAGAAGTGGGCTGTAAAGTTCTGATAACTAAACAAGTTTCAGTGGTAATAAACTTAGCTGGAGGCAATTTCATACCCTAAAATGAATTCTTATTTTTAGGGGGCTATCTTGCTAGAAATAAATAACTATAAATAAATAATTACTATTTTTTCAAAAAAGTGCTAAACTAAATCTAACCATAATTAAGAGTGAAAAGTATTGTTTGGCAAAGGAGTATTTAGTTTAATTCTTTATTAATTAAGTACTAGTGTATATGGAGATATTGCAGAACAGTACATAAAAATAATTTGTGTTTAGAACTGAAAAGTTACAAAATTATAAGTATTACTGGTTAATGGTTCTAAGGATCACTGCCCCCACAGCTCAGTCTCAGACTAGGCCTCCTAAATCAGAAAGGAAATACAGTACTGTACTACAGGGCTAAGAACTATTAGAAAATGCACAGGAAAGTAAAGATAAGTGCATAGTGAATGGATGAAGTTTACATGATTTAAATATCATCCTACATGTTCACGAGACAGAAAGAAAATATCAGTAATTGCACATATGTACCATAAACATTATAGATACACAGCGGACTATTTATGATAACTTAACCTACAATATCCTGCATTTTTCTAATGAAATAAATTCACAAAGAAAAGATATTCTGATGGTTCCAAGATAAAAGAATAGTGTATTACAATGATTAAATACACAGAAAGTCCTAACCCTGGGTGGGCTATTCAGCACTGCATGGCAGAGTAGGATGATGGCAAAGTTAGCACAGTAGGAAAGGAAATTTTTAGGTTGACCCTATTTGACTAGCAGTTGGGTGCCCAAATTGTATTGCCAGATGTACCACCTTAGTCTATTTTCAATTTGCTTATTTGGTGTTAAATACTGTATCTCTCAAAATGAACCTAATTTGCCCAAAATGCTCTGCATAACAAGGGGCTTTCTATATACAGTGGTACCCCGGTTTACGATGGTCCCCAAACTCACCCTTTTATGTAAGTTTATTTTTAAATGCTTTTGTAAGTGTAATTTTGGGGGTCTAAAAGGACTAGTCTATTTTACAACTTTTCTTAAGGAGATAAATTCGTTTGGTAATGGCACTTGAACAGCATTCTGGAATGAAAAAATATCGTAAACCGGGGTACCACTGTATATGTAGTATGTCACTGATGTCAGCTAGGTCTGTATAAGTTGTATCATGTGATTATAGAAATAAAGATTATTATTATTATTATTATTATTGTTGTGGTCTGGTGGCTAAAGTTTTCGCTTCACACGGTGAGGGTCTAGGTTCGATTCCCAGCGAGGGTAGAAACATTGGGTGTGTTTCTTTACATCATTTGTCTATGTTCCCCATCAGTAAAATGGGTACCTGGGAGTTAGTCGACTGGTGTGGGTCACATCCTGGGACAAAACTGACCTAATTTGCCCAAAATGTTCTGAGAGCATAACAAGCGGCTTTCTATATAGTAATATGTCATTGATGTCAGCTAGGCCTGTATACATTGTACATGTACTTGTAGAGATAAAGATATTATTATTATTATTATTATTATTATTATTATTATTATTATTATTATTACCATAGGTTTATAAAGCTTACCTAACCTACTGTCACTTAAACTGGCTGTTTTCCAACTGCTATGCAATTAGCCTTTAACCATGTTCATTACATGGCTGATGGGTGAATACACAAGTTTTTAGTTAGTTATTATTATAATCAGAGCGCTAAACCGACAGGTTTTTAGTTAGGCCAGCTTACAAATGGTTTACAGATATAAGTTTAAATTTGCACAATAGTTGAGTGCACAAACACACATTATAGGCATACATATACAGTATAGTTACAGTATGTAGATTTAACCTAGGATAACTCACTTAGTTGAATCATGTGACCTATTTCTACTGGGGTCTTGTAAGATTAGGATAATTATTATAATCAAAAGAAGCGCTAAACCACAAGGGTTACACAGAAGATTAGGATAAAGAAAGTAAAACAGTGTCTTATATTGAGTAGGGTCATCCCCAAGGACCCACAAGTCAATCAACACCTATTATTATATGTATATAAAAAAAACAATGAACACATCTGAATGGGCCATACAGGAATTAACCCCCAAGTACTTATTTCTTGCTGGGTGAACAAGGTCAGCAACTGTATGGAGACGTTTACATATATCTCGACCCACCCGGGAATCGAACCCAGGACCCTCCTCTTGTCAACCCAACGAATTGCCACTGTTTCACATATAATAAAACTAGACAGTGGTGTCCTAGGTAGCACGTTTCATCAACTGGATGCTAAGAAAGGTTTTATTAGAGGTGAGGTGCAGCATGACGTGATATATGAGAGTGTGACACGCCACACAACACCATACAAACACCATACAAGACTCATATGCCCACACCAGGGTACCAAGCCACATATATTATGAACAAGCTTTTATTGTGACAACATTTCGCTCTGATGAAGCGAAGGGTTGTCACAATAAAAGCTTGTAATGTCCTTTACTGCAAGTGGAAGAAGCAAGATGGAGGCCCTGTGGGAAGGAGGTGCGCGGCGGGTCACCTTACCACTCCCCATATCTCCCTTCCTCACTCATCACATGACTCACAAATATCTGCAATTGAAGGTTATACACTGCTACAACAGCTGTTCAACAGACAAAGCTCAGTATAGCGTACTTACTCACTTAACAGACGAAATACTGCAGGGCTAAAGTGACACCCCGCGCAAATACCATCCTGCCACAGCCAGCATTATCACATCCCTTACGACGCTTTGTCTACCTAATTAACTTAAATATTAATGGAGTCTCGTAGCAATTACCCGGCTCAGGTCACAGCAGGTTCCATGGGGCACTCATATTTACGAAGCGATAAATAAGTGTAAATGTATAGGAGATGAGTGGTCGGTGGGTCGTTGTTGACCGACGCGTTACCGTCGCCTCCACTAATTTAAATTATGATAGACCTACTCTTGAGGGGCTCTGCATCCAAGGAATTGGAGCTGCTATCTATTAAGTTGAGCCTGATTAGCTCGCATTCCCCCAGGCGCTGTGTGATCCCTTACTGGTTTAGAGATTCCCCATAAGCATAAATAAACACTTTATTTCCACTATGTACATAGCTTTAGTAAGTTGATTCAGGTATATACAAATATACTTACATAGGTTATCACACATAGCAACATGTGTGAACTTAGAATAAACCAAAAAAGTCAGTGACTTATTTTATTGGGGGTCCTTTTAATACCTTATTATTACACTATAAAGGATTAGTATTATTATAATCATGGGGAGCGTTAAACCCGTAGGATTATACAGCGCGTGTATGGGGGGGGGAATGGAAGGTATTTAGGGTCAATTCAGGGAACTGGAGCACAGATCCAATTCCCTAGATCAAGAGCCCCTCACCCGTGTCAAGGAACCTCCCTTGAGGGGATGCTGTAAAGGAGATATCTTATTATTATACTGTAAAGAAGATATACTACTAGGAATAAGGTAAAATGAGTTATTTATATTTACATGTGTGTTAGCTAAAAAATAGATCATTCTCCCTTTCTGTCGCTACATTCATTAGGTACATTTTGATTCTTCTTGAACTGGTTCATGCTATGACTGGCTTTGACATGTGCAGGCAGTCTGTTCCATTTCTTTATTGGTGTTCAATAAAAGGTGTTTGAAGCCTGGCCACTGACTGTGGGCACTACAAAGTTGTGTTCTCTCCCCCTAGTACTAAGATTGGGTAACATTTAATAATACCCATGGACTGCCCCTGGTTATGGAGAGCACATGATGTATGCACTGAGAGGTGTGTCTCGGTGTATACATACTGAGAGCTTACTTGGACCCAAATATCAGTAGGCCTCGGTCAGATGACCAAAACCTCCAGCTGCGGGTCATTATATGACCAAGACCCGCGTCAGGAAACACTTGTCCAGTTTCCTGACAAACCTTACCTAACCTAACCTGGATCCCAATGGAAATAAGTCACTTTATTTGACTTTTTGGGGTTATCGTAGGTAATTTCACT
Organism: Cherax destructor; assembly: GCA_009830355.1. Classification (NCBI taxonomy): domain Eukaryota; kingdom Metazoa; phylum Arthropoda; class Malacostraca; order Decapoda; family Parastacidae; genus Cherax; species Cherax destructor. The sequence goes on from WNWK01000827.1 coordinate 257,423, forward strand.
ACATATGATAATTGTACATGTCGATTGAAGGCTGGGCCTGTTGTGTGTGCGTGTGTTAGTTACCATTTTGTCCTAGGCACATGTCAATTAGACACTAGGCCTGTGTCTGGGTGTAGACTAGTGAAGTGTTCATTGCGTTATAATTTGTTCATGATTGTAACCATGCATAAACGTAAGTAAGTAAATTTACTTACATGTTTCATTACCTTTGTAACTTGTGAGTTCATTACCTTTGTAGCTTGTTAGTTCATTACCTTTGTAACTTGCTCAGCTATCATAACTTTGGGGTCCAGTCCCTGGACCCATTATGTACCTCTGTAATCTTTTGACTACCGCCCACAGGATGGGTATGGGGTGCATAATAAAGATATCAAACTAACTAACGTTACATGCGGCCTTAATGACCCTAGTGTAGTCGACATTATTATTATTATTATTATTATTATTATTATTATTATTATTATTATTATTATAATCATGGGGAGCGCTAAACCCGTAGGATTATACATGCAGCTAGTAAGAGCGAGTTTCCCCAGAGCGCCGAGACACGGAAGGTAAGGAAGGGGTTGTTTCTTGTCCTTCCTGTAGAAGGTAGCCCTGATCAGGCAGGGGTAGGCCCTAGGGCCTCCCTGAGGGCTGCTCCCCCGCGTCCTTAGAGGCGCCCCGTGAAGCATGTAAATGTGACACAACGACCCCATCCTCTTGGGATTACTTAGGCCTGGAGCCCCTCACCAGCATCACATTAACCACACGCAGAGCATTTCGGGCAATAATTGGCTTATGTTGAAATCCAGTCCATTTGAGAAGTCACGCATTGTTTTGTTTAATACAAACATGCTATATATACCCCAGCACAACTTGTTACTGCTTGTGTATATTGTTAATTTGGGAAATATTAGCAAAATAGTAGATATATTTTAAGACGTGCAGCAGGTCAGTATTAATCAATGATTAATATTGACACTCTTGGCCAATCAAAGAGAACGTAAATAGACGAATCGAATGTAAAGGAAAGCCAGTCCTGTATCTATCGCTGGCAGAGTAAGGTCGTTACGTTAGGTCATTTTAGGCTGGATTTCGTTAGGTTAGGTTACGTTTCCTTCATTTCCCAAACATATAACAATGTCCATGACAAAAAACTAATATCGGACATTTTTAAGACTATATTATTATTATTATTATTATTATTATTATTATTATTATTATTATTATTATTATTATTATTATTATTATTATTATTATTATTATTATTATTATTATTATAAACTATCGAAAACCCGCACAAGAACTTGATTTCCATAATTACCGAGTTGCGTATGTGACTGGCAGAATATATCAACAAGTATGTTAATAAGACATTGTTCAGTTTATGGCATTATACTGAGAAAATGATGATATTCCAGTTATTTGATATATACGAAGACCGAATGTAGAAATAACCAGCATTTTTATTTCATTTTATTGCGAGTGTTTCATCAATACTAGTTATATTATATATTATATTATATTATTATTATAAACTTTACCCAAGACCTTTTTGTTTAGTTATCCTAGGTAACTTACACATGTTACTACGTTAGATAATTGTACTTATGTGTCCTGTACTTAAATAAACTTACAATTATTGAACTCACATTCCACGTTAGCTCATCATTTTCTGTATGTTTACGCAGGCGCTTAATTCTTGACATAGTTGAGACACTCAGTTTATAGATTTTTGTGCTTCTTGTTCGTTAAATATACGACACAGAAAGTCGATTTGCAATAAATTGTGTCAATGAACGCAACGTACCAGCAGCTGTTAAGAAAAGGAAAACGCCAACGTTAAGGACCTCTGTGCCAGCTTTGGTAGTGTGCGTGTCTTGCTCTCCCCTCAGATCGGTGACAAATTCCCCTCGTTCTCTTTGGAACGCTTGTCATATTTTACCTGCTCAACACTTTACAGGAGGACCACCATTAATCACCTCCATTTTTCAGCTCTTTGGATATTTCATTAACGGTTTTAATGGGAATCCTGTTACTAGATTCAGGTCGAGGTGTGGGTGTCCCGCTCTGCTGGAGCTTGGCAACAGGAGTCTAACTGGCCTACTTGGGAGCTTCTAATTGCTGGTTCTATTTATAAAGGAAACTCCTGTTCCCTTTAATTGGTATATATCTTCCCCGTACACCGTGAAGCTTAATCAGGGCTCGATATTCCATTAGCTGTCAGTGGCCTTTACAAACCCAACAAGAATAATAAAAACGTCAATGTAAGGGTGGAGGCTCGTGGCTGGAGTCATTGTTATTCCCTATATTGTTATTCTTACAAGTAAGTAATTAAAAGCATATTGTTACTTGCATTTTGTTAAACTTGCAGAGCACTGTGTATCCACACAAAGGTAACTGTTAATGGAAGATAAGGAGCCAAACATGATTTCTTGTCTGGTCCTCGCCGGGTCTGGCGGCAGATGAAATCACTCCATACATGAAAACGTTAGCATAGAACGTTCATTTGTTAATGTATTTCACATCATGCCATTTTGGGTGGGAAGACCTGCAAGTATTTATGTACCCAGATGAATGTCACTAAACGTCGTCGTATAGTGTAACAAATGTGATTATTACACTGCTGAAGCCTGTAAAGTACTGTAGCTCTTTGTTGTATGCAATTCTTTGGTTTTTATTGAGCACTTGTGTTAAAAACCTGCATTTTTTAATACAGTTCTCTTGAGGGAACAAAGATGTTTGTTTGCTCAAAAGACAAAACTGAAAAAAAAAATTATATTAATGATTCAATATGAGATATTGAGGTTCAACCTGGACGTGGGTCCAAGAGAACATGTAAGGCAAGGATGAGCTACAAAAACTGGACCCATGAATGAAAGCTTGATACTGGTCCCCCTAAGGAAGGTTCTTTGACGCTGGTGAGGGGCTCTTGATCTAGGGAATTGGATCTGTGCTCCGGTTCCCTGAATTGAGCCTGAATACCTTCCATCCCCCCACACGTGCGCTGTATAACCCTATGGGTTTAGTGATCCCCCATGATTATAATAATAATTCTTGATACTGGTGAGGGACTATTGATTCCAGAAATTGGATCTGCCTTCCTTCCTAGGACTGATCCTGAAAGAACAGGCACTCAAAAATTATAAAATTGTAAATAATATAATAATAATAAATAATAATAATAGTCATCTAATGTCGTCAGTCGTCTGATGAATGAAGCTACAGAAAGGTAAGAAAGAGATTTCTTGTTTTAATATATTCTAGATGCAGCAGTAATTTGGACTGTTCTTTTATTTTTCTTTGTATTAATATTTTTAAGAGTAGAGAATAATTGAAGTAAAGTGGGTAACTAGATTTAGTCCTGAAGTGGGAAGTAGTGCCTGTACTCTGAAGGAGGGATAGGGATGTTGCAGTTCAGAGGGTCATTTGCAGTGTGATATCTGTGTGCTTCTGGTAAGACAACTATTGAATGAATGATGGTAAATGTTTTGTTTTCATGCACTGGTAGAAGATGGCCATGTGGCAAAATGCATTAAAAAGTATCTTTGAAATGCAAGCATTAAGTCATAGGATTTTAAGAGTACTAATTTACTGACACATTTCACAAATTTTTGAAAGCGTTATGGTCCTCTAATGTTAGTTATTTTGCAGATAATGTGCAACGATGGTGGATGTTTTACCCAAGTTGCAGAAAGTAGGTGATCCCTGGACCACCACTCCATCCAGATACTATGGTCCCCAAAATGCTCAAACTCATGCAGGCAATGGCTACATCGATCACAGTGAGCTTATTTATGTTTATTGTGGAGGTAGTAATTATGCAGGAGAATATACACAATACCGATAGTAATGCTTCACACGTGTACAATAGCTGGTAACTGTAGAAAAGTACATGTATTTTCAACATTGAAAGTGCAATCAATATACTTTTTGAAGCCTTGTAATCAGTATCTGATATCAACACATAACAGGATGGGACATTTAATTTGAACCCTTTCACCAATTCTTATATTGATCTACGTTAATTGATGCCAGCATTGCTCGTGTAAATCTATGCTTCGAGTTCAGCTTACGTAGATAAGCTGTGAGCTTAGACATAAGAGGAGGAGTCTGTGCTGTGAATGTGCATGGCATAAAAAAAAATCCTGCCCCATGCATGCATATGTGTGTGATTGCCCACTATTGTGGAAACTTTGTTAAATTTGAGTTTTCTGTCAATATGAATACCCAAAAATATTTCCTCTTGTCTGTCGATATATGTACTATTATGTATTTATCTTTATGTATTTAATTGAATAGTTTAAGCATTATTCCCAAACCTTATGTAGTAAAGATCGAGAACCAAAACCTGGTCATTGTGGTTATATACAAGCCTCCGGATGCAACGTCCCAACAATTCCAGGAACAGCTTCTGAAAATTGACCACTGTCTGGAAAACCTTCCAGCTCCTGCCCCCAACATCTTGCTCCTGGGGGATTTCAACCTAAGGCTCCTAAAATGGAGGAATATAACAAATAATGTTGTAGCAGAGATAACACCAGGAGGCAGCTCAGATGAAAATTCGCACACACACGAGCTTTTAAATCTCTGCACCAAATTCACCTTAAACCAACAAATAATAGAGCCTACAAGATTGGAGAATACGTTGGACCTCATCTTCACTAACAATGATGATCTGATACGAAATGTCATCATATCAAAAACTATATACTCAGATCACAACATAATAGAGGTCCAGACACATATGAGGGGGCCCCAGACCGACAAAATGTGATCAGTCGCGAGGGAGCCTTCACCAAATTCAACTTCAGTAACAAAAACATAAGGTGGGACCAAGTAAACCAAGTCCTAAATGATATAAACTGGGAAGATAGCCTAAGCAACACGGATCCTAACCTATATCTAGAACAAATTAACTCTGTGGCACTTGAGGTATGCTCAAGGCATATTCCCTTAAGGAAATGGAGAAGATATAAACTAGAAAGAGAAAAGCGCTCCCTATACAGGCAAAGGCAAAGAATAACAGAGCGGCTACAAGAGGCCAATATATCTGAAATACGTAGGGAGACACTGGCCAGAGAAATAACAAACATTGAACTAAAGCTAAAGGAATCTTATAGGAGTTGAGAAATGCAAGAAGAACTTAAAGCCATAAATGAAATTGAAAGAAACCCAAAGTATTTCTTTTCTTATGCCAAATCAAAGTCGAGAACAACATCCAGTATTGGGACCTTACTTAAATGGGATGGGTCCTACACAGATGACAACAAGGAAATGAGTGAGCTACTAAAGTCCCAGTATGACTCGGTTTTTAGTGAGCCGCTAACCAGAATGAGAGTTGAAGACCTAAAGGAATTTTTTATGAGAGAGAGACAGAATTTGGTAGACACACACCTATCTGATATTATCCTGACCCCGAATGACTTCGAAAAGGTGATAAATGACATGCCCATGCACTCCGCCCCAAGCCCAGACTCATGGAACTCCGTGTTCATCAAAAACTGCAAGAAGCTCCTATTACGTGCTTTTAACATCCTATTGAGAGGGAGCATGGACACTGGGGTTGTCCCACAGTTACTAAAAACAACAGACATAGCCCCACTCCACAAAGGGGGCAGTAAAGCAATAGCAAAGAACTACAGACCAATAGCGCTAACGTCCCACATCATAAAAATCTTTGAAAGGGTTCTAAGAAGCAAAATCGCCACTCATCTAGATACCTATCAGTTACTCAACACAGGGCAGCATGGGTTTAGAGCAGGTCGCTTCTGTCTGTCCCAACTACTGGACCACTACGACAAGGTACTGGATGCTCTAGAAGACAAACAGAATGCAGATGTAATATACACAGACTTTGCAAAAGCCTTTGACAAGTGTGACCATGGTGTAATAGCACACAAAATGCATGATAAAGGAATAGCAGGAAAAGCTGGTAGATGGATCTATAATTTCCTAACAAATAGAACACAAAGAGTAGTAGTTAACAGAGTAAAGTCTGAGGCGGCTACGGTGAAAAGCTCTGTTCCACAAGGCACAGTACTCACTCCCATCTTGTTCCTCAACCTCATATTGGACATAGACAGGGATATAAGCCACAGTGCCGTGTCTTCCTTTGCAGATGACACCTGAATCTGCATGACAGTGTCCTCCATTGAAGACACTGCAAGGCTCCAGGCGGACATCAACAAAATCTTTAAATGGGCTGCAGAAAACAATATGAAGTTCAATGATGAGAAATTTCAATTACTCCGATATGGAAAACGTGAGGAAACTAAAATTTCATCAGAGTATAAAACAAATTCCAACCACACAATAAAGCGAAAAACTAATGTCAAAGACCTGGGAGTGATCATGTCAGAGGATCTCACCTTCAAGGACCATAACATTGTAACAATCGCATCTGCTAGAAAAATGACAGGATGGATAATGAGAACCTTTAAAACCAGGGATGCCAAACCCATGATGACACTCTTCAGGTCGCTTGTTCTATCTAGGCTGGAATATTGCTGCACACTAACAGCACCTTTCAAGGCAGGTGAAATTGCTGACCAAGAAACTATGCAGAGAACCTTCACGGCACGCATAACTGCAATAAAACACCTCAATTACTGGGAACGCTTGAAGTTCCTAAACCTGTACTCCCTAGAACGCTGGCGGGAGAGATGTATGATTATATACACTTGGAAAATCCTAGAAGGATTAGTACCAAACTTGCACACGAAAATCACTCCCTACGAAAGCAGAAGACTCAGCAGATGATGCAACATCCCCCCAATGAAAAGCAGGGGTGCCACTAGCATGTTAAGAGACAACACAATAAGTGTCAGGGGCCCATACATAAGGGGGATTACCAATAGACCTCTGGCTGTCTTCAAGCAGGCACTGGACAAGCACCTAAAGTCGGTACCTGACCAGCCGGGCTGTGGTTCGTACGTTGAATTGCATGCAGCCAGCAGTAACAGCCTGGTTGATCAGGCCCTGATCCAACATGAAGCCTGGTCACAGACCTGGTATTGGGGGCGTTGACCCCTGGAACTCTCTCCAGGTAAACTCCAGTAGGTTAATAGTAGTGTTAATTTATTTGGATTTTGGATTTGAGATCATAGTTAATAAAGCAGATTGATTTTTTGAATTTCTCTTTCCATTTTAAAATGAAGTACGGTAATATTCAATAATAAGTCACTTTGTCTGACTTTTTTGGGTTATCCTAGGTTCTCTACACATATGCTGCTATGTATGATGTTCTATGTAACTGTATTTGTGTATACCTGAATAAACTTACTTACTCCATATTGCTAGTATTGAAGCTAAATTAAATTAAGGCAAGAATTAAAATAGGCCCTTTTATGTATAGATATACAGTATAACTCATTGTTCAAATAGAAGTGATTAGAACTGGCATTGGCCTAGCGGATACTGTAATGACAAAAATGTTTTGATTTTGAAAACTTTTGTGTCAAGACTCTCAAAATCGTAATGACACAATTGCAGATGATGGCGTTAATCCCTCCAGGCGGAATTATGGGAATGGTCATGGGACAAAAAGAGGAGGTACAGGAAACCGGGTCAAATCTTATAATAACTGGGGGAGAAACCAGAGTCAAGTGTCAGCCACTTCACGATATGTTTCAGCACCAAGACCAACAAAGTACTCAAGAAGGACATGGGATCAGGCTGCAAGTGCTCTTCATCAAATTGTAAGTGCGCTCTAATAGTACACTAGTACACCCTACTCGGTTTATACAGTTTTGTAAATGTTATAAATAACTTAAAAAAACTAATTTTATAGTACAATGCTGTATTTCTGTGCTGAATTAATATGCAGGTGTGTGGTACTCTTAGCTGCATTTTGCTTGAGCTTTCTGTTTATGGTGATAAGAAATCTTTATCTATATGCTTGTATCCTTTTATAATCTTGTACTTGTCATCATTCCTCCTAATAGTCATTGAGGTCTGTTTTTTGTGACTCGGATTCTTTATTTAGTTCCAGCATTCATCTTTGTATTTTTTCTATCTTAAAAAACTTCTGCAAATTAAAACTTTTGTCTAATGTATGTTATGAATAATTTCTCAAGATTTATTTTATGTAATCTTACTGTGACAATCTTTTTGTTTATAGTTTTCCCTAGAATTCCCTTTCATTTGAAACTGATTTTTGATGTTTGTTTTTTGTCTCCACGTGTTTTAGCCACTATCTTCTAATTGCATTTTCTATTCTTAACAAAAACCCTTATCAATCAGACATATACTATAAATGTGTATGAGTACAGGTGAATCCATTGAGAACAAAGTGACTGTCTCCCATTGAGGTAGGGTGACCCCGAAAAAAGAGGAAATGTATTCACCTTCATTCATTGTCTTGTCAGAAGTGTGTTGTTTCAAAAAATTCCTTCACAAACAATGGTAAACTGATAAACAGGGAGCCAAGAGTATGTACAGTATATTGTGTTCTACAACAAAGGGAAACTATAATTACTAAACACTGATGTAGGCACTCACTCCTTCAAGGTGGGTGTCCTGAGGCTGGTAAAAGGCTCTTGATCCAGGGAATTGGAGCTCTCCTCTTGGATCAAACATAGTTACTTTATGACCATTATGGGTTTAGCATTTCCCCCATGAACATAATAATATAGGTAATCACAAGTTGATAATCACACAATTGATAGGGACAATTTTTATTCACTTGTAGGCATCCTACAAATCCTCATAGGAACATTAAAATCTTATTTTGTGTACTGTACTCTGGCAAGTCATTGAATTTAATCTTAAGTAGTTAAGTCCTAATATTACTACTTGCATTGAGATCCCAATCATATACTATCAGTTTTAATGCAGCATATCCATATCTCATACATGATTACTTGTGTTGTATGTAATAATTTTTTAATCTTCTGTTGTCTTTGCTTCAGAGACTTGGAGAACGCTTGGCAGAGTTTAAGTGCAGTCCTATTTTCCACCCTCAGCCTTTGTGTCGCCCCTTTCATGGCCGAGCATGTGCGTGTATGCCTTTCAGCATGGTGAGTACTCTGCTCGTTTATGACTTAGGCCATTGGAGAGTCTGGGGCCTGAATCACAAATAAAATTTCCAGGCATCATTCCTTCTGTATGATTAAAAATTTGTCTGCATACACCTGAGCTACCTTTCTTAATATTTCTTTGAGACGTTCATAAGAGATGTTGGATATTTAGTTACAGTACCTAATACATTCAGCAAAGTTCAGAAGCATAATTAAATCATTATACATACTAATTGCTTAAAAATGGTGAAATGAGTGGAATATTGTAGAGTAATGAATATGTGTGAGGGAGTTCAAGGGAAAACAATTTACTGTATTGCAAAGAAGAGGACAAAAAGACGGAATGATATGAGGTGGCCATTAAGAATACAATGAGATGGGAAAAATAGGAAAAGAAATGGATGCGAAGATTGAATTAGCTGTACATTATTTGTACTATTTTTGAAAACAAATTTTAGTTGGAGTGCCCCATGAAAGATTAATCTGCAAACTATATAATATATATGAGGAATGAAAGGAGAAACCATTACAATTTTCTTGATCACATCAACTGTTTCCTACCACCATAGGGTGAACTAGGAAGGAAGCATTCACCAATACAGGAGAGAGAGATCAGAGCTGGAACAGAAAGATTGTTTACTGCATGCATAGTTAATAAAACCTAAACCACTAGGAATGCTTCAAAGTACTGAATATGTATTCTTTGGAGCAGAGGAGATACACATTATAATATATGGAAGATAGAGGCCTAATTCGAACTGCATGCTACCATAACAGTGTACTGAAGTGAGATATTTGGGCCTGGTTGACCAGGCAAGCAACAGGAAAGACTGGCCACAGGTCAGGATGCAGGAATAAGACTCAAAGTAGATAGTAATTGTGATGGTTGAGAAGATCTGGTATTTCTTATTTTTACCTTGTCTTGATAGTGACTGCACATAAGATCTTTCTCAAGTAATGCAGGTAAACTCTTGTGTGCCATCTGTTACTTATATGTACGTACTAGTAATTGTATTATTGCTGACAAATGCAGGTGCAGTATTCTTTCTTGTATGGTTGCTCAGTATTTGATTATTGAAAAACTATTAGTGTATTCAGGTCCCAACCTCTGTGTGTCATTGCTTATTTTAGTGAATCAATTAGTGCTTATATGTAATATAAATGATTTGTTTATTAAAGAGTTGTGATATTTTTACACTATTGTTAATACATTTAGGAAAGAAGGAACTGGTTTGGTGATACCAAGTTGTAAGGAAAAAATACTTAGGCACTGATAAGGACATTAAGGCAATGTTTTGCCATAGGTGACTTTTCAGTTAGAAAATAGAGTAAGCAATATACATAACAAGGGTAAAATATTACAGGTAACATTTGGTAATTGTTAAAATACATTGGACAAACATGGGTGATGCTGGCAGGCTTCCAGCATTGTTCCCTGGTGCAGCTTGGTGTCATTTAATAGTGGTGTCACTGTTGGGTAGCAACAGTGACCTAGTTGTGACATCACCATTAGATTATATCACACTGCATTAAGAAGCACTGAAGGATGCTTACTCTTGTATTTGTTCAACTTATTTTCAAATATTATGAAATATGTTACCTGTAATATGTTGCCCCACTAGAAAATTTATGGGGGATTTTGGAAAACTTGGACTGTTTGGGAAATTCCTGGAGGCTGTTTGGAAAATAACATACCCAGGGGCTGTTTGGAAAATACCTGGGGTCTGCCTGGAAAATACTTTGGTTCTGCTTGGAAAATACCTGGGGTCTGCTTGGAAAATACCTGGGGTCTGCTTGGAAAATACCTGTGGACTATCTGAAAAATACTCTGGGGTTTAGGAAAAACTTGGGGGCTGTTTGGAAAAACTGTGGACTGTTTGGAAAATACCTGGGGGCTGTTTGAGAAATACCTTGGGGCTGTTTGGGAAATGCAGTGTAGATTTACTCGAATGTCCACTGATTCTTTTAAGATAGTATTAAATTATATGGGTGATGTTGTTAAATTATATGGGTGATGTTGTTGTGTATCAAAAAATTGATCAAGAGATATCTTCTATGTACAGAGCAGGACAGTACATGTCTCATACAGTATTATAAACTTTCCTAATGATATTTGTTAACCATGATGACCAAGAAGTAAGACATCATTACTGGAAGTGAAGTGAAGTGATAATGATAAAGGAGGAATTGATGTCAGTGCAAAAGAAATGGAATACCTTGGTTAAGCTATAAGCAGATTAACACTGTCTTAACATGTAGTGAAGAAATCAGTAAGTTTTACAATTAGGAACAGTTAAGAAGTTGTGTAAGCCATGTACATTCTGTTGGTGATTTTGAAGTAATCAAAAAGAGGAGTGTGAGTAAAACAAAGGTTATCAAGTAAAGTATCTGGATTGAGGAAAAAGCTCAGAAAGGCAGTACAGTGGTACTGCTATTATCAGGAAGACAGTGCATTGCTACTATGAGACTTAGTAAGAAAGGAAGTTTTCCTTTAAAGGAGTTTAAGTTTAGAATGATTTATAATATAACACTGGGTAGAGTTCACCTGCCAACCATATCATTGCTGAAAGCCATCCTCTTGAGTTTACCAAGCTTACTGAGGACTTCAGTTATAACCCCCATCAAATGTTCAATGCCAATGAAATGGTTTTCTTGGCATCAGATGATAGCAAGAACTTTCATTGGTAACCAGGAGAGGATTGCACCTTTGTTCAAGGTTGCCAAGGATCACATTGTATTGTTTCTCTGCACCAGTGCACTAGTAGATTATAAGTGTCAATCAGGGCTGGTTTATTACTTGGGGAAAATATCTTTAACTTCAACTACAGGTAGGACTTAGACAAAGCTAATCAATGCAATGAGCAGAGCAATGGGTCTTGCTCCAACATGGGGTACTACCCTTACTCTGATGGCAGAAGTACTTGTGGCTTGGTTGGTTGAGTCCTTAGCTCACACTGAGGAACTGGGATCAAACACCAGCATATGTGAAATGTTGGGCATGTTTCCTTACACCTGCTGCCCCTGTTCACCTAGCTGTAAGTAGGTACCTGAATGTTAGACAACTGTTGTGGGTTGCATTCTAGGGTACAAGATGAATAAGACCCTAATGGAAATAAGACAGTCCCTGATGATGCATTGACTTGGATTATTCCTGGTGGCTGACACTCTGGGTTAGAAATCTGAACAAAATCTTTTCTTACCCTGTCCTACTCGGTCATACCCCAATTTGAATTTTGTTTTACCCAGGAATCTTGTTCTATCCTAGTGTTCTACTCCATCCTGGGTCCTTATCTATCCTTGGTTTTACATCATATGGTATTGTCAACATCCTGAGTCTTGTATCATCTTAGGGTTCAGCCCCACCCATCCCATACCCCTTTCTTCTACCCCAGGTCATGCACTGCCAAGAATGATTTCCAGACAGGTGACAAGACCAGCAGCTTGTGGCATGTGTGATGTCCCAGTGTTGCACATGCAGCCCAGTTTATGGTCTGTGGGGACACTTGCTATAGATCCACCCAGGAGTAGCAAGGTATCTCATTATTCAGGCACATAATTATAGATCTACCTGAGCACACTAGATGTCTCAAGTCAAACCCTTGAAAGAATTTCAAAAATATTTGAGTAAGGTGCCTCCGTGTTAATGACAACTGTGGATCCGAGTGATAAATGACCTGTTGAATGGACGAAAGTATATTCACTCACGCGTGCAAAAAAAAAGTATGTATGTACGTTCGTATATTAATCACTACCGGACAAGTTCAGCTGCTGTATATCACTCACGGTATAATTAGTAAACAAAATTAGACCCACATTTTAAATAGCTAATCACACACACACAGCTAATCTCTCACACACATGGCTAGTATATTTTGAGAAGTAGGCACAAGTGGCAAGAGGATGATCACTAAATCCAAATTATTTGTGCAATTCATCATAAATAAAATAGTAGTAACTGTAGGCCTGTGAAAGAAAATGTACTTGAAGCTAGAATTTCTAGTAGTAAGAAATAGGAAATAACAACAAGAATATAGATGAAGCAGAGGAAAGGTAATTAAAATAATCTTAAAGGAAATAGTTTCAAGTACAACTTCACACATGTATGAGGAGGAAAATACATATTGTAAAATCCTATGTAAGAACTGACAAGGAGACAATTGACTTAAAACAATCAATTAGGTTCTGTTGAAGATCAAAGTTAAAATCAAGACAAATATAGAGTGTCAAGAATTGAAATGGGTAAGAAGGAAAGGAAGGGTGAAGCTAACCATAATTAAAAAAAAAAATGAGATCACCTCTTAAGTAGTATGACCCTACCATTGAGAGAATAACAACTTACTGTACAGAAATTACAAGAAGTTATCCAGGTTGAAAATACAAACTTGTGAGCAGATGTGTTAATTAAAAAAAAATACTGAGTTCAAAATTGCAGTTCACAATGGAAAGATTATTGGGGGGAAAAAATACCTGATTAATGTTCCCTAGAAAGTGCTTAGTATGAAGAAAGATCAGAGCTGAAGAAGAGGGAGGAATAACAATATTGATTAAAGAATCTCGCCAACTCAATGAGATTAAAATACAACACATGTTTTTGTGTTGTCTCCAAGCAATAGAAATTAAAGGTTTGGGAAATATTTTCGTATTTATTACCATGTATGTACAACCTATAATACAGTACAGCAATTATTTGGAATGAATAAAGGCCTAGAAAAGGTGCAGGAGTCAGGATGAAGCAAGACTTAGTGGTACAGGAGTCAGGATGAAGCAAGACATAGTGGTACAGGAGTCAGGATGAAGCAAGACATAGTGGTACAGGAGTCAGGATGAAGCAAGACATAGTGGTACAGGAGTCAGGATGAAGCAAGACATAGTGGTACAGGAGTCAGGATGAAGCAAGACATAGTGGTACAGGAGTCAGGATGAAGCTAGACATAGTGGTACAGGAGTCAGGATGAAGCAAGACATAGTGGTACAGGAGTCAGGATGAAGCAAGACATAGTGGTACAGGAGTCAGGATGAAGCAAGACATAGTGGTACAGGAGTCAGGATGAAGCAAGACATAGTGGTACAGGAGTCAGGATGAAGCAAGACATAGTGGTACAGGAGTCAGGATGAAGCAAGACATAGTGGTACAGGAGTCAGGATGAAGCAAGACATAGTGGTACAGGAGTCAGGATGAAGCAAGACATAGTGGTACAGGAGTCAGGATGAAGCAAGACATAGTGGTACAGGAGTCAGGATGAAGCAAGACATAGTGGTACAGGAGTCAGGACGAAGCAAGACATAGAAATGGTGTATGAGTCAGGATGAAGCATGACCTAGAAGTGGTGTAGGAGTCGGGATGAAGCAAGACCCACAAGTGGTGTAGGAGTCAGGGTAGAGTTAGCCTTGGAAGAGATGAAAAAGGCAGGCAGGAGCTGGGCATAAGTCAGAGGGTAATAGTTGGTGAGTTTTAAAGCATATGATAATGTAGTGCAGGTTAATATTGTAAGCATCATAGCTGGATTGGTGTCTTGGTATTTCTGTAATTGTTTTACACAATGAGAGGATTGTTCTTGGTCTTTCTTTCTGGCTCATAAACACACAAGATAACAGGTACATATGTACATCTTGCGGCTTACATTTAGGTCTCATTACACATGAATGTACATGTATATTTATACACACCCGTTTGAGTTTTCTTCTATTTTTCTTAATAGTAGTAGTTCTTTCTTTTAACAAACCGGCTGTATCCCACCGAGGCATAGTAGTTCTTGTTTTTATTTATTTTCATTTCATCTCTATGGAGAAGTGGAAAATAATTCTTCCTCTGTAAGCTATGTGTGTAGTAGAAAACGACTAAAATGCCGGGAGCAAGGGGCTAGTAACCCCTTCTGTATATACGTACGTATTATTAAATGTAAAAGGAAAACTTACTTTTTTCTTTTCTGGTCGCTCTACCTCGGTGGGATACGGCCAAGTGCGTTGAATATACGTATACGTATATATAATGTTGACATTAATAACATTAAACGAGGACAGGTAGTATAATATACATGCTCATAGCTAAAGTGGTAACTGGGTTAAATCCCGGTTCAAATGTAAACGTTGGGCTTGTTTCTTTACACCTGTTGCTTCTGTTCAATAAGTACAATAGGTACTTCCTTTTACTTCTGTTCAATAAGTATTGTAGGTACTTCACCTGTGTGTTGGCAAACTGTTGTGGTTCGCATCCTGGGAAAGAGGATCAAAGGATCCTAATGGAAATAAACCCTAGTCACATTCTTGGATTATTCTGAGCTACTGACCCTCTGGGTTAGTAATCTGAATAAAATCTAATGTAGTATATGTAATGTGAGGTACGGTGGCTGTTGTCAATACTGTCGTGGATTATCTTTGATTTATCGCAATAAACACATTGAAACTTGTTTCTTTATATGGGTCTTGCAAATTACAAGTAAAAATACCAAGTTGAATCGTGACTCAAGCCAGCATGAATGGTGGGTTAACACATAATCCCATATTTAATTTGCTCTTTCGACTGGTGTCAAAGTGCATGTCATGATTACGTGACGCTGGTTTATAACCTTATATAAATATTTTCCAATGATCTCATTACTTGTGTGCAAAGTTTTTATAATTGAACTCCAGCGCCATATTTGTGTTCATCTCTTGCTTCACATATGGTTCAATCTTAGAATTGGTGTTAAATATGTGTTTTCTTCTCAGTAGTGTGTTTTTGATACATGTTGCATGGTACATGTCCTGTTCTTGCATGGTGCAAGACAGTGGATCTTTATGGTGCAAGGTAATAAATCTTTAAAAAAAAAATAGTTTTTTTTAAGGTGTTTATAATATCACGTTGAGCAATTTTTTTTCTATAACCTTGTATTAAAAAAAATGCATAATTGTTACTATTGGACGAACTATATTTTACACATTTAATATTTTTAAAACATTTTGGGCAGATTAAAACTACAGTTGTGCTAATATTTTATTTTAATATTAAGGCAGTTTAGTTGTCTGGAAATAACTAGTAAACGTAATAATTTTGTGGCAGTTGCATGCACAGTCCAGGTAGCCCCCGCTCTCCAGTCTTGCCCCCCCCCCGACCTTCCAGTTGTGAGGGCTTCTTTATCCAAGGAAGTAGCCCTTCCCTACCCTTGGATCATATATGGTTGCTTCCCATTCTCCATGCACTATGACCCTTACAGGTTTACGATTTCCCACTCTCCCTGATTATAACAATCGCCAATCACCTAGACAGTTATGTTTTCCAAGAATATCGGTTAATCCGTTGCCCGTGCAGTGTCACCATGCTCTCCCCTCCCTCTCATCCTTAGACGTGTCTGTCAGTTCTGTTAAATTAGCCGTCAGTCATGGCAATCAGCCAGCCGTCTCCACGTGGCAATCAGCCAGCCGTCTCCACGTGGCAATCAGCCAGCCGTCTCCACGTGGCAATCAGCCAGCCGTCTCCACGTGGCAATCAGCCAGCCGTCTCCACGTGGCAATCAGCCAGCCGTCTCCACGTGGCAATCAGCCAGCCGTCTCCACGTGGCAATCAGCCAGCCGTCTCCACGTGGCAATCAGCCAGCCGTCTCCACGTGGCAATCAGCCAGCCGTCTCCACGTGGCAATCAGCCAGCCGTCTCCACGTGGCAATCAGCCAGCCGTCTCCACGTGGCAATCAGCCAGCCGTCTCCACGTGGCAATCAGCCAGCCGTCTCCACGTGGCAATCAGCCAGCCGTCTCCACGTGGCAATCAGCCAGCCGTCTCCACGTGGCAATCAGCCAGCCGTCAGTCGTGGCAGTCAGCCAGCCGCCAGTGGCAATCAGCCAGCCGTCTCCACGTGGAATCAGCCAGCCGTCAGTCGTGGCAGTCAGCCAGCCGCCAGTGGCAATAGCCGACCAGTGAAGACAAAAAGCCAACCAGCTAGCAGGTAACGCATGTAATTACCCTGAGCGTCATATTGATCTGTGTGGTGATGCCGAGGTGTGTAGTGAAGGTGAGCAGGGAATGAAGGTGAGCGGGAAGGCGAGCAATCACCACTGATACATACATGGGTCTCCGACCTTTGTTTTGCAGCTCTATTAAATACTTTGAGAAAATGTATCTCGAACAAGCTCTTCTCTCTGGACAACGTAGAGCTTTGCACTGAACGAAAACCTTTTCTTTGCTCTACAATGTGTCATTTCTTTATTATGGGCAGTGCGCGTCGACTCTTCAGAAGGAAGCCTTGATGCCAGTGAAGGAATCTTGATCCTAGAAGCTACCTTACCTTTCATCAGATCAAACCTGATCTGAGGGAAGACCGAGCGCTGTATGATCCCCTGCGGATTTAGCGCTTCCCTTTGAATATATTAAAACTATAAGTAACAGTAATACAGTAACAACGTATTCGCCTATTCATGTTTATGGAGTTCGAATCTTTTAAACTTCGTTGACCCTGCGATACTTAGTTTCTGGCCTCTTGAAATCTATGATACCTACTCTTATTAAAAATGTGCAGAAGGTTGTCTCCATGTATACACCCAGCTATACATATAGTACTCCCCTACTACCCTAAGATTAAAAAATGTTCCGTAATATCCCTATGACGTCTGTGTACCCTTGTCATGTGTGGGTGTCTGTATTCTATAGTATGCAATTAATTGACGAATTGTATTTTAGTTTAGTTATCCCTCACCCATAATCAGTACTGTTAAGGGACAATAACCATATTGATGGCAAGTTTAGACTTTGTTCCATCATTTTGCTATCCCAC
Source organism: Cherax destructor (assembly GCA_009830355.1). NCBI lineage: Eukaryota > Metazoa > Arthropoda > Malacostraca > Decapoda > Parastacidae > Cherax > Cherax destructor. Next base: position 275,168 of record WNWK01000827.1, read on the forward strand.
CCTAGAAGAGCCCCCCTCTCAATCCTTTAAGACTTTGTCCCCCCTTCCTCTTGCAAAACGTTTGCCCTACACTGTAAAAAGTTTGCCTTCTGCAAAAGATTGTCCTCTTCTGCAAAGGATTGCCCTCTGCAAAGGATTGTCCTCCTCTCAAAGGATTGTCCTCTTCTGCAAAGGATTGTCCTCTTCTGCAAAGGATTGTCCTCTTCTGCAAAGGATTGCCCTCTGCAAAGGATTGCCCTCTGCAAAGGATTGTCCTCTTCTGCAAAGGATTGTCCTCCTCTGCAAAGGATTGCCCTCTGCAAAGGATTGTCCTCCTCTGCAAAGGATTGTCCTCCTCTGCAAAAGATTGCCCCACTTTGAAAAAAGTTTGTTCCCCTCTTCCTTTCAAGAGTTTGTCCCCCCTCTTCCCTAGAAAAGTTTGTCCCCCCCTCTTCCCTAGAAAAGTTTGTCCCCCCTCTCTTCCTTGCAAAAGTTTGACTCATTTTCCTCCAAAAGTTAGGCCCCGGTTTCCTCCAAAAGTTTGCCCCTCTCCCTCATCCTACAAAAGTTTGCTCTCGCCTAAAAGAAAAATAGAGCAGACGCCCATGGTTAAATACACCGCCTTATACGAGAGGTGCAGTAACGCTCAAATCAACAGCTGCATTAGCAGCAGCAGCGGCACCAACAACAACAACAGTAACATCAGCAGCAGTAACAACAACAACAACAATGGCTGACCTACTCTCACTTTCCCCAGCCCTCCCACATTACCCACTTAAGCCAGATACACTCAAGATATTTAAGAGCTTTAAGGTGTATGCTTTTATGGTGCATAAATTAGTATAAAAAGTAAAGTGACTGGGTCATTGATAGGTTTTATGTAGGGGGGATTTCGCTTTTGTGTGAAGATAATTTGTGCAGAAGAAGTGTGAGATTAACCAAAATATGTCATATTTTCCATCACGTGGCTCTTACGAGGATTTGGTGCTATCATCGATCAGTGACGTCACAGGAAACAACATTACTTACAAATGCTGTCCGCACAAGAATACATTTTTTTATTAGTCATGACAGTATGGGCCATGGGATCATTTCAAACTATTTCATAAAACAGATTAGAATTATTAAAATAAATAGCATGGGGGGGTTGTTAGTGGGACGCCTTATGAAATGTGAAATATTTTTGTTTGTTTACCTTCCCGGGTTAACGCAGTAGATTATTGATAGAGCTCACAACAGCTGATTGATACAACATTGCTGTTTGTTATGCATGCTGCATGTTTGCGAATATTATTGTTGGTGTTGTCCTGTTAACGGCATACCATTATTTTTTTAATTTCATCACATTCGTTTGATATCCAACATTTTTTTTTTTCACAAATGTGCGATTTCGATAGATGTTTACTTGTTGGTCCTTGTAACTTCGCTTCCTTGCTCGAAGGTATTCTAAGCACTTTAATAAATGTACATGATTTGCGCGACAGCTAATAGGCTTTTTTTGTTGCGTGGACATCAGCTCTCCCAGTTAACATGCTAGAAGTAGGCCTAGCCAGAGTTTTCTTCGCTGTTCTTTCTTATAAGGCACAACACTCACTACATAGTTTCACCAGGATCATTGAAGCTGCATTTCACCTGTACATCATAATAACGAATACTTTTAAAAATATGGATTAAGGTAAACTGCGCTTATACGTTAAGGGTTACGCACCTCTGTGTAGATACTGTTACCATTAACTGTATTGTATCACAATGTAGGCAGTCACAACATTGTCTTCACAGCACGGTATGTCACAGTAGTATCACCATAACACTATCTGGCGGTGATCCAAGAATTCTTCCCATCAGCCCTCCGCTCCACTCTAAATATTTAGATATGTTCAACTTCTAAGATTTGTTGTATGTTGCGAGTCCTAAATGAGCACAGTTGGTTGTCAAGCTAATGATGTGTTTCTAAGAGTATAAGCAAACCATTGTGTCGATCAAGCTTACACCAATTGTTGATAAATAATGTCTCTTGGTGCTATGTGCTTGCAACTGTTCATCTTGAGTACGTTTCTTTGTTCATATATCTTTGTTGTGTGGCACCGGCAGTTATTGGTTTGAGATATATTACTGTGTCAGTGTTGCATTTGTAGTTTCTGCCTGAAGAAATGCCCAATTATTTCTCAAATTTCTTCCCAAAAAGGCTTTGGGTTCCCCTTGCACAGTTACTTTACCATTGCAATTATCGTGGCTTCCCTCGATGAGCACGTGGATTTTTTCGTGCAGTCATAGATGCTTACTCACTGCCATGGTCACCACTTTCCGCCACCAACCCTCACCACTTTCCGCCACCAACCCTCACCACTTTCCGCCACCAACCCTCACCACCTACCCCTACTACCAAACTATATTCTCCAACCACTACCTTCCCCTACCACTTTCCTTAGGCAAGTCTCTTTATTCACCTGTTATCCTTTTTCATCTAATAGCAAAAAATGGGTACCTGTATGTTAGTTGACTGTTGTGGGTCACATCCAGGGAGAAAAATACGAAGCAAATTTGTAAGAAACTTCAGGCCTGCTGGGAAATCATATACGTACTAGTCAAAATGGCAGTGTGTAAGAAACTCAGACCTGCTGGAACCGAGGGTGGGAATAAAATAAAATTAAACAACAAGGTTTGACGTGGTAAAGTATATTAATAAGTATCCTAAGCCAAACACTTGCAAGTATCAGAGGAAACATCCATAACCACGAAGACGTTGACATCGACGGCAGTTCAATTTGTATTTTATTGTAAAATGAAAATATTAACTATCTTGTAATGAAAGCAACCTGTAGAGCAAAGGGTTCGAAAATAATTTGTACTGAAAATAACTCTAATGAAAACAATTACTATTATTAACTTGTATTGTCATTGCCAATACTTTTATTTCATTGCCTTGGTTATCCTTGGTTACTAACCCTGGATACTAAACCTCAGGATTTATATTTGGAGAAAAGTCTGCTCCCTCGGTGTGCAGGAGCTAAAAACCAACAAAATTAAAAAAAATAATTGTTTTTATTTGAAAAGGAAAGTTACTAGTTTACTCTCCAGGTTTTATGCCAAGTAGGTTTCACTTTTCTTACGTATGTGTGTGTGTGTGTGTGTGAGAGTGTGTGTGTGTGTGTGTGTGTGTGTGTGTGTGTGTGTGTGTGTGTTTGTACGTGTATGCGTGCGTGCGTGCATGTGTACTCGCTTGTATGTACTCGCCCATATGTGGTTGCAGAGGTGGTTCTAACTCCTGGCCCTGCCTCTCAGCTTCCCCTCCCTATCCTCAAGGGTCCTATCGTATATGCTCTTGAAACTATATATGAAAGTTGCCTGTACCACTTCGTCGAGATCATTCCACATCCTGACCACTCTGAGACTGAAGAAATATTTCCTGACATTCTTGTGGCTCATCTCTGTCTTGAACTTCCGGCTATGCCCCAGCATACCTGTTGCTCGTCTTTCAAACAGCCTATCCCTGTCTACCTTATCAGCTCCCCTGGGTATGTTAGTATGTCTCCCCTAGTTCTGTCCTCCCATGTCGTTAGATTCATAGTTAATACCCCTTAGGTCTGGGACAAGCCTCGTTACATATTCCTGCACTTTCTCCATTTTTTTAATCATGCTTTTTTGGGTTTAAGTTCCATGCAGGTGCTTCATACTCCAAGTTGGGCTTGATATTGTTGTATAAACGGCCCAGAATGACTCTTCTTTGAGTTTCCTGAAGTCTACTTTTAGAGTTGTCAGAAGAGCATTCATTAGCTGCAGTGTGAGCCTCTATACTGTGTCCAGTCTTCTGGCCCCTTCCCAATCTTCATTGATGTGTCGGTTAATGTGGGTGTGTTGAGGGAGGGAGGGGAAGGGGGTGTTGGTGCGTTGAGAGAGGAAGGAAAGTTGGGTGATGGTGTGTCGAGGAGGGTAGGGAAGGTGGGTGTTAGTGTTGGGGTCATGACTACGGTGTGTGTAGTCGTGGCTACAGCACCTGTGGTTTTTTTTTATGCTGACTAGAGCCTGCTTGAACGTATCTATACTATTTACTGGAATAAAACTCATTAATCATAGTCGGAAGCAGTACCAGCTGGTGTGTGGTGGCGACTAGTGAAGAGGCAGGCACCAGCTGTTATTGTGTGATCAGTGGGTGATGAGCAACGTCTGTGTGTGTGTGTGTGTGAAAGAGATTGCATATTTGTAATTACTTTTGTGTTTAACTAGGTGAGAGTTACACACCAGCTCAGCCTATTCGAGAATGGGGTCGAGCATAAGGGGTAAAGAGTGTTTTAAACAAATCTTTGTTTATGTTCGTAGATGCCACTCACGTGTGTGTGTGTGTGTGTGTGTGTGTGTGCGTGCGTGCAAGTTTTTTGCCTGTGTTGCTATGTTATTCTGTTGATACACACCTTAGGAAACAGGTTTGGAACAATTATTATTTCAAGGACATTATTTATGTTTCTTTGAGCTTTTTTTTCCTGATGGTATTTTTTAGCCTCTTTTTTTTCCTTCTCCCAGCTTCATAACTTTTTTTTGCAAGAGTTAAATTACAGGTACCATTAATCCAACCCAAGTTTATACAGTACAACTCATTAGACATCGTGTAACTAGGTCTGATTCTGGACAGTGCCTGATGGGGTAATGTTAACTGTGAAACTAATAAATAAATGATGTTTCAAGTAAGAATACTGGTGTATTTTTTTTTTAATATCCTATGGTTTCGACAATTATCTCTTGAATCCCATTCCAGTGTTCAGTGTTCAGGCACCACATTTTTCTCCGTTGACAACTGTGGCCTGTTTCATATTGTTGGTTTCTAATTTTGTTTTGTTTTGTATTTTAATAACCTTTTGTGGTTATGTCTTACCTTTTTCCTATTAGTCGACGAGGACATTTTTGTTTTCGTCCTTTTTTTTTATCGCTGTTATTTTGTAGGTCGTCTTTGGTTTACGTGGGGTGGTTTTGTGGGGGGGGGGGGGTAGCATGGGTTTCATTCCATGGCAGTGCGACTACAGCTTCGTATTGAGCCGTGGGCATTGGACGAGTTTTGCCGTGTCCTTTTTGAACGTCAATAGGTGCTTGTGAATTGTAGGGTTGTTACAAGTAGACTTTAGATTTTTTACCCTAAAGGGCGAAGTTATACAGCATTAGGGAACTTACTGCCATAAAAAGTAAAAATCCTGCATATTTTTGTGTAATTAAAGTGATCATTATATTGCGGTGCCTTTAATGAATCCTGGTCACCCCTTTTGTTTTACCATACGATATATAAAACTCCAGTCTGTAAAGACTCGCTATTTCTTAACATGTCTTCAGGAAAATTCATTCTCTGGATTGTTTGGATAATATTTTCCATGTAACCTTCAGTATTTCACTTTGACCTATAATTTTTATTCTCACTTATGTTGTTATTCATATCAGTTTATGGTCATCTAATTTTCTTTCAGTGTTGAGAAGAGATGCTATCCTACCAACTTAAAAATTGGTAATTTTCCAGTGCTTTTATTTTAATATGAATTGGTATGAGATTGTTTACCCCTTAGATGAGGAATTCTGTCAAGTTTTCTACATATGAGCCTAGTAAATGGCTTAATGGTCCACCGAGATTGACTTTAAGGGCTGGTTGATTGGTCCAATGAAAAAGCAAGAGGGGATTGGCTTGAATCTTGGTGACGTGGCCGGTTGTTATTAGACAGGCGTATGGTGACGTAATGCGGACGGTGATTGCTATGCACGTTATTGGTGGAAGAAGTTGATGACGTTGGTTGCGGGACGGCCATTAGCCAGCGCTGGAGACACATGTTTGTGATTGGTTGTTGGCCCTACACTGGAGTGCTTCCTGCTGCTCATTCTTGCCACACCTCGTGTTATAGTTAGTAAGTAAATAAGTTTATTCGGGTATACACAAATACATTTACATAGATTATCATACATAGCAGCATATGTGTAGAGAACCTAGGATAACCCAAAAAAGTCGAAGTGACTTATTTCCATTGGGGTCATTTTAATACCTTATTATAAAACAATGTAAAATATATTTACTATTATACTATAAAGGATATATACCAACTCTCCTTCCTCCCCTCTTCTTCTTCTTCACTTTCATCATTCTCCTCTTCCTTCCCCTCTTCACATTAACAGCCCTGCTCCACCCCCTCCTCTACTACTCGCTTCCTTAGCCATTTTTCTCTCCCTCCCTCATCCACAACTGTCACTGACTTATTTTTAGGTTATCCTAGGTAATTTACACATACAGTGGAACCTCTAGTCACGAACGCTTCCGAACACGAACAAATCGGTTCACGACCAAAAAAAATCGCCAAATGTTTGCATCTGATCACGAACACATAATCGGGTGCCGAACAAACACAGCCTCGCCAATTTTCACATTCCGCGCCATTTTTTTCGCACGCGCCAATTTTCTCCCACTTCCTGTAATTACGACCGTGATAAATTCGGATTAGCAATGTTTTATCAGCAGGTAATGTCGAAACAGCTTCTCGCAGTGCCAGTACCCGGCTAGGGCTTGCCATATATGATTTTTAGTAAATATTTTTTTCTTAGTTGTTTGTTGGGCTATCTTATTGAAACTTGGGCAATATATAATGGAAAGATGCTTCTTGACGTACACCAAAAATAAAAAAAATCGGACGATAAATAACGGAGTTCACTGCTCAGCCATTAGACGCCCCTTGAAACTCTTAGGACTCGTGCAATGTTAGTTTTCTCTGTTGTTCAAGGTTTTCTCTGTGTTATTCAAGGTTTTTACATTTAGTTTATTATTAAATTGTGCATTTTATGGTATAATTAACTATTTTTGTGCTTAAAAATCTTAAAAAAAAAACAATATTTACAGTTCGTAAGGGTCTGGAACGGATTAATCGTATTTACATACAATCCAATGGGGAAATTAGGTTCGGCTCACGACCAAATCGGGTCGCGACCAGAGTTTTGGAACGAATTATGGTCGTGACCAGAGGTTCCACTGTATGTTACTATTTATGATAATTTGTGTAACTGTATGGGTACCTGTATCTGAATAAACTTATGTCCTCCCTTCCTTCCACTTCCTCCTTTTCCCCTCCCCCACGTTCTTCTTTTCTCTCCCCACGTTCTTCTTTTCTCTCCCCACGTTCTCCTTTTCCCTCCCCACGTTCTCCTTTTCCCTCCCCACGTTCTCCGTTTCCCTCCCCCATTGACTCCCCTCCAGCACTTCCCCTCCCTCACTTTCTCAACCTTCCCTCATCCTCATCTCCCTCCACGTTTCCCCTTCTCGTGAATACCTGACGATATCCTCATTGCTCTACTGGAGGCTCCCAGCTCAGACTGACAGATTTTGGCGCTGACAGTGAACCATCCTGTGTGATGGCATATGACAGGGAAATGTAAATAGTCTTTGTTTCCATTTTGGAACTATCATGTTGAATACTGTCAACACACTGCTGATGTATCCAGTTTTGCTTTACAAGACTAGTAGGATGTGTGTGGATGATGGTGGATGTAGTAGGATGTGTGTGGATGATGGCGTGATGTAGAATGTGTGGATGATGGTGTGATGTAGAATGTGTGGATGATGGTGTGATGTAGAATGTGTGTGGTTGATGGTGTGATGTAGAATGTGTGTGGTTGATGGTGTGATGTAGTTAGACGTGTGAATGATGGTATAAGTTTGACGTGTGTGGATGGTGTAAGTTTGACGTGCGTGGATGGTGGAAGTTTGGCGTGTGGTGGTGGGGGGGGGGGGCAGTGCTCCTGGAGCCTTGGTTCTGTGGCCTGTCGCGCCCTTGTCAAACTTGTCATTTATTTGTGTCAAGACCTGTCAGAAAGGCTGTTTAGCAGTGTCAAACGCAGTGTCATCCGGTCTTGTAGTGATGCACAATCATGAGGAAGCGTTAAATCCACAAGGGTTATACAACTCCTGGGTAGTGGAGGTAATGTGCTATCCAAGGAAGAGTGGGGATGCAGTAATTAGAGATCAAGGTCCCTTCGTTGGTTAGGCCATATAAGTCTACATAAAATGCATGACCCTTGTCGGTTTAGCGCTTTCTTTGATTATAATAATAATAATAAAAATAATTCTATAGAAAATTAAAGTCGAACCACAATTAAAGAAATGAAAAAATGGCGTAACACGTCTGGCAGCGAGGTGTCTTGGTGAATGTACACATTGTCCAGTTCTGCACGTATAAAGTCATGCATAGTGTGAAGACGTCTTGTGGTATATCATTGTTAGTAAAAGGTTTGCTGTAATTATAATTAACAACTACAAATTAATTTACTTAATTCATATTGACAATATAGATACAACTATAGTATATATTTTAGGTATTGGATAAAACATGCATTTTTCATCATATGGGGTTTAGCGCTTAGTTATGATTATAATAATGTCATCATTTTTTTATGATGTATGGCCGAGGGCTCCACAGAACCGTGATCCAGTTATTCCATCCTGTGGTGCTGAGCTCGTAGGCTCTGGCCTTTCTTCCTGTCTCTTGTGCAGCTCTCACTCTGCTTGTCTGAAAACTCTATTGATTCATTGTTGCTCTTGTTGCGTCCTTGAGCCTTTTCTTTGTGGGTTACTGTTATTGTCTGGTTAATTTTGTTTTTGCGAGTTGTGTGGTGATCCTTGTCTTTGTGAGGTGTGTGGTGATCCTTGTCTTTGTGAGTTATTGTCTGGTGAACCTTGTCTTAACATTAGCTCTGTAAAGATATAACCTAAGGTAACCTAACAAAGCCAAATGTTATTATTATGTAAATTAACTTTTAATGATTATGGTATTAAATTTACAAGGAAGCGCTGAATGAGTAAGATCATATTTTAATGTATACCATACATATACAAGAAATTTTGAGGCCACGCAGATGTGCTCGGACTTGACTGGGTTATCCTAGGTTAAATATACATCATGTACATTTTATAGGCCCTTATTAGGTGTGACTTTATGTACCCAAAGCCTAAATGAATAATTGATTACATTATGTAAATTTAATTTAGAATGACGCGTCAAACATTTTGCTTGTGTTCCTTGGTGGTTTAGCGCTTCTATTTGATTATAATAATAATAATTGGGTTCCTTGGTTATGGTAATGGGTGTCTCTCCGAGGTGACGCTAGCTTGACCTCTGTGTCAGCAGATGTATTTGCATATTGATCAACGAGGGATATTAGTATCCGGATAACCGTCCACGAGAAACGGATAAGCCGCGCTAAAGTATTGATCTGGAGTCTCGTTCCCATCCCCGCTAAGACTCTTCCCCTCCTGTTTCCCCTCATCCCTTCCTTTCCCCCTCCCCTCCATTCCCCTATCCCCTTCCCCCGTCCTCTCCACGAAACGAATGGTGTTCATCGTACCTCAGGCAGGAAGGACCCCGCCCCTGGCTCCACCAGTCAGTAGACAGGAAGGTTCCCGCTCCCCTCCAATCACAACCCCAGAATCTCATCACTACGACTGTTTGATAATCTTACGTGTTGACGGTGCAGCTGACGATGTATACCTCTTTTTTTCTTTATAAGAAGCAGACGATGAGTGGGGTACATTCAATGGTGGTGGTAGCGATAGTGGTTTGGTCGGTGGCGTGACACATAAATTAGCGTGAGTGGCCGAGGATGGTGAGTAAGTGGCACCTTGTACTGACGTCATGGGTGGCGCGATGTGTCACGTGGCGCCTCCGTCACCTGGCCGCTACACTTTAACAAACGTGAAAAATATAAATTAATATCAAGGGTTTAGTCATCTATAAAAGTGTACATTTTAACAATGTTAAGGACAGGGGGTGATGTAAAGAAAATATATGAAGCTAATGAATGACTGGGAGGCAGGCTTCGTAAGTCTCAGTTTACTGGGTACATCCCCCAAGGTAAAATTTATTGTGGCTGATAATCCACCAAAATAACTATGCTTTTAACGCTAGTGCTAGGCTGATTGTACGTACTGATAATTAAAATAAACACAATGTCATTTTTAACACTTATTAGCGTTGTTTTATTGTTTCATCGTCACTGACCTCTGGTTTAGTATAAGCAGTTTAAACAGTGATAAAAGAGGGTAAATGATGTTAAACGAAAAGGACGGTAGATAATATTAACGTAAAGAAGGTGACAATATTTACTCTTGGAAAACCAACAGTAATATTACACAAGGCGGCAAGTAACTATACTACACTCTCAGGACAATGTACAAGGATGAGCTTTATACCAAAATATAGAATTATCATTGTCTTGTTAAGTAGCATTAAAGAGAGTTGTTTCATGTACATCTATGATGGTGAGAGTTCATGTACAGCCATGAGGTTGAGGTTTCATGTACAACCTTGGTACTGAGGTTTCATGTACAACCTTGGTACTGAGGTTTCATGTACAACCTTGGTACTGAGGTTTCATGTACAACCTTGGTACTGAGGTTTCATGTACAACCTTGGTACTGAGGTTTCATGTACAACCTTGGTACTGAGGTTTCATGTACAACCTTGGTACTGAGGTTTCATGTACAGCCATGGTGTCGAGGTTTAACAGTCGTGCGGGTAGTTTTGTGAAGCAGAGCGGGAAGCCAGCTTGGCCTGGTTCCCCAGTGTGGGTCTATCTTTAAGGATGCTCCCACCCTCTGCTTGGCTTGTTGTTACAAGGTACAGATGTGGTGCTTATTTTGGTGGGTTTTATGCACTTATTGAACGGGTACACGCACACATTTAATGCACAGTTTCAAGAGTAAGTATGAAGAAGCCCAATAAGGTAAAAACACAATAGTGGTAGTCAGAGAACATACGTTAGGAAGTGGGCTAAGGAGCAGAGTCTTAACACAGCAGAGGCAAATCGGTTAATATATAATTGTATATAGGCCTGTCAGAACTATGCTTGTCTCAGTAGCCTTGGAAGAGAGATGGACCAGGGGAGACATGACAACGGAGTACAAGGTACTCGAAATTTTTTATAGAACAGACAGAAATAGACTGGAATGAAAGGCATGTGGGTGAGAGGTCATGGGTGGAAGCTAAGAATACAAGTGTGAGAAATGGTCTGAAATATTTCTTTAGTGTGAGTGGGCGTTGATCCCCGGAATACCCTCCAGGTAGGTAGGTGGTAAACAAGTATGATGAGCTGCATGAGGTGGTGGAGGAAGACTCCATAAGCAGTTTCAAGAGTAGAAATAATAGGACCCAGGAGGACAAAGATCGGTATATGGCGGTCAATTTCTTAAGGTAAAAGGCATGCACAGGAGCAGTCTCTTTATACCCAAGACTGTTCAACAGTTTTCCATTAAGGCAGGTGAGAATTGCAGAGCTGGGAAATAAACAGAGAACCTTCACGGATCGTATAAACTAGTCAAGCCCCTTAATTACTGGGAGCGTTTGAAGCCCTGGAACTATGTTCCTTAGAATGCAGATGAGAAAGATACATCCTACTGTAGCTAACACTTGGAAGATACTGGAGTGATTGGGAATCCCAAACCTGCACGCCGAAATTACTACTTTGGAACACAAGGGGCTTGGGAGACGGTGCAGAATACCTCCAAAGAAAAGCAGGGGAGCGATAAGTACACAAGGGGAGAACTCAATAAGTGTTAAGGGACTTCGACTCAACACCCTCCCTTCATCCACAAAGGGGATTACCAACAAACCTTTAGCTGTCTTCAAGAGGGAACTCGACAGATTCCATAAAAACAATTCACGAGCAGCCAGGTTGTGGTGCATGCGTTAAACTGCGGGCGGTGGGTACTAACAGCTTGATCAATTAGGCTAGCAACTAGGAGGCCTGGTCTGGGACAGCCATGGGGGCGGTCACTTCCGGAAGTGACTCCAGGTAAATTCTAGTCAAATACTTCAGGGGAATTGCCAATATACCCCAGCTATCTTCAAGCGGGACCTAGATAGGTTCCTAGAGTCAGTTCCTAACCAGTTGGGCTGTGCTTTATACGTTGGAATGAGTGCGGCTAGTAGTAACAGTGTGGTTGATCAGGCCCTGATCCAGCGGGAGACCTGGTCATAGACCGGGTCACTGGGGCGTTGACCTTCGGAACAATCTTCAGGTAGACCCCTACTAACAACTTGGTGAGCCGCACTCACAACCTTATCCAGGAGTCATTCACGACACTATATATAGCATATGTCAAGCCCATTTTGGAATATACAGCACCAATATGGGACGCACACCTGTGACAGTGCTGAGATTTACGAGGTATGAGCTGTAAGGAGAGGTTAATGGAGCTTCACCTAATGACAGTACATATTGGTGATATGATAACGACGTGCAAAATGCTGAAAGGAATTGATAGCGTGGACAGGGAGTGTTCGAGAGGCAGAAAACAGGAACACGAGGGCACAGCTGCAAGTTGAAAACAGATGAGTAGGAAGTATTTCTTCAGCCTTAGAATAGTCAGGAAGAGGAATGACCTGGATAGTGCAGTGGTAGAAACAGGATCCTTATACAGCCTTAAATAAGGCTCTTGAAGTCAGATAGTGAACCCAGTAGAGGCCAGCGAAGCGGCGGGACCAGGAGCAGAGACCTGACTCCTGGAATTACGCACAAAAAACAAGCTAAGTGTCTACCGACAAGTGCCTCTGATTACTTACACGTGAGTGTACGCACGAACGGACGCACACGCTCAAGCATGTACACATGCACTCATAATCAGTCAGGAAGGGAAAGTCATGCCTCTCCATCCTTGTAGAGACACGATACACTAGCCAGGCACTCTCAGGGATCTAGCGAGGCCACGACCACATTCTACTCTTGAGGCACCTTAACCATAAACAAACATGGGGAAATAAAATATAGTTTCAGATAAAAGCGAGGTGTGTTTCGGTCGCTCTGCGACCGTAGAAAGATATCCCCGTATCCCATAAACCCAGCCTCCTCTACCTCATCCCATACAAAAGGTATACAGGTACTCCTCACTTAACGACCTACATGTTTAACGACTACTCTGACTTACGACCTGCTTTCCGACTAGTGTACTGTATGTTTATTTTACCTTTTTAATGCCTAGTTCTATTTTTAACATACTAAAAATGTTATAAACGGTGCAAAGGTAACATTAAAACTATATCTAAAGATGGTTAACACAAACCCACTACCAGTACACTATGCTTGAAATATCAGTAAGGAGCGGCTCCTTGGTTTAACAACCAGTTCGCTTACTGACCTAGTCTTAGCAACGGAACTCGGTCAATATCTGTAATACAGTGTGTGGCATAAGTTTGTAATGCAGTTAAATATCTGTGCTGAAGATTTTAAGCCGGTCAGTAGACCTGCCATTCCTCAAGGTTGAGTAACTCTCCATCTAAGAAATTAGACTTATCATTCCCTTAATACGTGGGACACCATACTTCAAATCTTCAGTGTTAATATTTAGCTATATTAGATTTTTTTTTTTTTGCCGCACTCAGCACTTACTTATGAGTGCGTTGGGATACGGGGGACTGAAAATATGCAGTACAGGGATACCTTTCTCGCATGATGCAACAGCTTAAATGCATCTAGTAAAACATTAAAAACTTATGCCGCATTGTGTGGGTTGAGGTAGAAGTGACTGAGCAGGAAATATAAGGATACCTCTCACGGATCGCACCGACCTAAACAAGTCTAGTGTGACATTCAATAGGAACACGTACAGCACATGATAGGTTGTTAAACATAAGAATGGCTTTCACAAATCTAGACAGAATAGTTTAGGACACAAGAACGATAAGGAAGCGGTTGGCAGCTTTCCTGCAGTGAGGGGTCAGTGACGCATCTGCTGGGACTTATTTTCCCGGCCTTCACCCCTTCCCTCTATATCTGCATGACCTCCTTTCCCCGAACTCTCTTCTGTTCCCTTTCCCTCATAAATGACCCTCTCTCTACCTGTTTGAATGATAGTGTTGGTACCTAAGCGTGCGTACGAAGGCTAACAAATTACTTAGATTTATATCAAGAAGTACAAGTAACACGAGTTTAAATGTCTTCAGTGGGTTGAATTGGATAAGATATTACATCATGATTTGCTTATAAATGAACACGAACGCACGCACATATAGGCGAGTATGTGTAGATACACACACACACACACATACACACGCAAGCGAGTGATGAAAACTGGTGCAGTATATTTAAATGTTTACATAAATGCTTAGATATACATTTATATTTACATTTACACATACATACTTTCTACTGGCATGATTATTCCTTCCTTGTCTTCTCGAGTGTAATGAAGAGTTGTGAAGCACAACAGTGTTGATACTCACTGGAGAGAGCTTTTGTGCTGAAGGAAAACTCTCACAACAGTAGTAGTAATATACGTCGAATACTTGTGAGGGTATCATACTAGGTAGTGGACGCAAATGTGTCTAGTAAAGGTGTCCTGAGTGAGTGCACTTGTGTTCACTGCTTTATTACAACTAGCTTCATTGCGGGTCATCATTTGAACAGAGCCAGGAGACACTTGTCATGATTCCTGATGAATAAACCACGATAGTAGTTGTAGGGCTAGTTAATAGCGAAGCTTTTTTTTTTCTATGGCTTGATGTTGCTAGGTAAAGTTTTTGTGTGGATTACATGTTACTGGGTGAAATTATTGCTTGTTGCTAGATGAGCTTTTGTAATAGTTACTAGTTGTTAGGTAAAGCTTTTGTAGTGGCTACTAGTTGCTAAGTGAAACGGTCGCTATCAGCGGGAAAGCTGTACGTGTTTACATGGAAACTCTCACATTGCCACAGGAAATGTTTAAAGTGAGAAGTGGTTAGTGTTTATCAATCTTTGTAGTTAATTTTTATCTTTGTGGTTAGTGTTTATCGCCGTTGTTATTGTTTATCTTCGCGAGAGCGAATAGTGTAGGCTGGAAAGTGACTCCTCGTTGTTAGTGAAACACTTCGTTGTTCCTTCAGCTGTTTCGTGCGAACAAAAGACACCTTTTTGTATATACATGGCACTCATTCTCTCTCTCTCTCTCTCTCTCTCTCTCACACACACACACCATTTTCTTTCGTTTAGGTTTAGGCTCCTAGTTCCAGCATTTTGTTTACTAGACCCACTGTATCCTACCTCAGCTCTTGTTTAAATCCTGGCTAATTTGGAAGATTACTAATAATCCATATAGTATACAGGGAACAGCATAAAGTTGGAGTTAGCCACCGGCTGCTGTATGACTCCTACGAGTTTGGCGCTTCTCCATAAATGTAATACTAATGGTAGTACATATTAGTGGTAGTAAAATGTTCATAGCTACCTGTTCCAGACGCACATCAGTTAATGAATGATCACTGATGGAGTACTGTCGATGGCTGGCCGCCTTGTGTTATAAAATCTTTCTTTTGGCTATGCATGAAGTATGGCCAGGTGGGGGGGGGGCTTGAGAACATCGACCTTGCACGTATCAATAAGACAACCAACATTTCTTTTTCCGGTGTTGACTCTACGGAATTCAATTTCAACTCAGCTGCTGGTTGGCTTTTTGGTCTCTCTCTCTCTCTCTCTCTCTCTCTCTCTCTCTCTCTCTCTCTCTCTCTCTCTCTCTCTTTTCTCTCTAACATGCAGGTACGCCAAAAATAGGAAGAGCTACGGTGGGATTCATGTCAGTATGTCACATACAGCGTGGTGACGAGTCCAATTATTTTACCATAGTGGTGAGCTTTATCACTTGACTAGTTTAAATCCATTATATGATTCGAATTTGTGGTGGTAAGTAAGTAAGTTTATTCAGGTATACACAAATACATTTACATAGATTATCATACATAGCAGCATATGTGTTACAAGAAGGCGAGAGAGATTTGCAGCTAACGCATAACTTAAAATGAAAGCAAGACGAAGTTTCGATCCGTCATGGACTATTATCAGTTCGCAGATGAGAGAGAAAAGGGTATAGGTCAGGACAGGTCAGGTCATGTCAGGACAGGTCAGGTCATGTCAGGGCAGGGCAGGGCAGGGCAGGGCAGAGGTGAAACGTTATGATGGGTAAAGTAGAGTATTCCTAAGCATCGTTTTGAGTGACAGTGTACTGAGAGGTAAGCATTTAGGGAAGCAAAAACAGGGGCAAGTGTCACGTTAGGGATGCTGGTTCGATCGCAGAATCCTCTCTTCAAGCCTTCACAGACGCCTTTTTGTTGAATCAGCCCTTGTACACAACCTCTCTTCCCTAACATAATAACGACGGCTTCGTTACTGTAGATGCTTGTCCCTCAGAGAACATTGTCGCATTCTCTAATCGAAGAATTCTCGTGAATTGACCTGACCTTAACTGTCTCCTCACCTGACTTCCGTCTTTTTTCTTTTCCCCCACTCGCGACTAAATAATAGTTCAGGACGGATCAAAGCGTTGTTTAGTCTCCATTTCTAGTTTGTGGTTTAATTGTTGTAGCTTTTATTCTTCCGGATAAATGTGTGGTAATGCAGGAAATGTCACGGGACAAGACCCGGACACCAGGATAGATGACCAAGAAAGTTTACAAATATAGCGTAGTGTTTGTTAATACACGTTTGTTTGTATAGCTTCACTTTCTCGGAATATTGGCAAAGCTACTAGTTTTCTCTTGACTCCTTCCCCTTCCCCCACATCCTCCCTCACATCCTCTTCCCCTCCCTTTCCCCTGCTGTCCGTGTTTCTCCGTCCACGTTTGTTAGTTACTCATGTAAACAGATGGTCGCCAGGTTGTGATTTTGTGGCTGATTGATTACCGTGATCTTTCATATTTTTGGTCAGTGTTCTGTTTGGTTGCATATATGAATAATTTTTTGCATTGTTCTTTCTAGTTATTATGAGAGGAAATGAAAGGAGTGTTGAGTTACTTTTGCAACGTTCCAGGTGGTCTCTTGTATGATTTTTAGAGCTTGCCTTGGTGTGTAACTTACGTTGACAACGACGAGTGTTGCGTCAGTAGTAGCCAAGTGGAGGTACCGTGACGTAACGTTAGGTCCGTGGACCCTGGGAGACAAGCTGGAGGCCAGACCGATTTGGCTAGAAGATACAGTATTGTCCCTTTTATTTGAAATGAGTTGGATCTCAAGAATATGGACACCATCGGTTGCTTAATAGCCGAGTGGATCATTGTTTAAGACCTGCGTCAGGAAATATGCACTGAAAAGCAAAATTTTACCTCCGTTTGTTGGGAGGGTATCGAGCACATCCCTGCACCGCCTCTAGAGAAGCTTCATCCGGTGGTGGGATGATGGTGGTGGTAGCGGCAACGCTGCTGCTGCTGCTGGCTAGCTGCTCACTGCACCAGTGTACTGGCACAAGGGGTGGTGGTGGGTTGGGTGTGTCTTCACTCCTTGTCGCTCTTAAACATTTTTACTCGTCTGCTCTCGCTGCAGTGTATCCCATGGTGGCTTCACTGGTACCAGTGTGTGACTTTCATGTTATCTGATACTGAGAGCACTGGTGATACTGGTCTCGGGAATTACTAATCTTCACTCACTGAATGTAATGGAAATGTAGCACAAGTGGACCGGTCCGTGAATCACCTATAACTGGAGTGACTTTTGTAACTACACAGCACGTGAGGAGCACAGTTATTCCCTTACCTAGAAGATTTTCTCATTATATGTTGTCTCATCACTTGCAGGTGAAATGATAAGCCGTTGAGCAGGTAGGAAGGAAACATTGGTCCCGGTGACAACCCTGGCCAAGGACGACTCGATTTACTTTATTTTTTTTTTACCGTAAATCTTTCTCTAAAACAGATTAAAAGTAATGGAAATAATTTAAACTATTTGGACGTGTTGGGTATTCTTAGAGTAAATCTTATTTTTTTATCACTATTCCTATAGATCAGCAGTCAGTAAAAGCAGTAAATAAAGCTTACAGACTAAGCACAGCCGTAAAATGAACGGGAAGGTGTCGAGGGGGAGGGGGGTCGAAGTATACAAATACATGGGAACAAATGGGATATGGTTGAGGTGCTGAAAGCATCAGCCAAGATAAAACTCGCCAAATGGACTTATAGTTGGATAAATTCAAGCATAGAAAGAGGATTTAGAATACACTGGAATGGCAGTATGTTGTAGGTGAGTTAAACATACTTCCAAATAGCTTTAAAATTCGGTTAGAAAGATACACTAGTGAGAATGGTTGGATATGATATCCATGGGCTTTAGGCCTACTGAGTGCTCCTCTGTTCTTATACCGTTTAAGCTTGTGTGGATGCTGTCTCATGTTAACATGATAGTACACAGTGAAGACATTACATACATGGAGAAATAATGCATCAGATTGAAATGAAATAAAAATTGTAATCTTGAAGGAGAGTTCAGTTACATATAGTAGGAAATAACAGACCAGTACAACTTTGCATTAGATGAAGCATGTAACTAGAAGAGACGGTGGTATCCAAGATGCGTTTAAGTTTCCTGGAAGTGGCGGGTGGATGTAGCAACTTCGAGAGAGACAATGTTAAAATGTAAGAGGATAAAAACACGTCGGCGCCATATCTTAGGATATAGTATAGTACATGGATAAAGATGTAATGTTTATAAAGCATATAAGCGGATGGCACCAACAATCTGGTTGTTCAGGCCACTAACTGGGAGACCCGGGTGACCCCTGAAATCGATTCAGGTGACCTCCAAGGGGCCAACATTTATAGCATTTAATAAAACTATCCAGAATTTGCGGGAGATAATTTGTAGAATATGATTGTTGCAGAAACTACAACTGAGTAGATATCGTAGGTGTTGTCAACTATTGTGCACTGTTCTTTATAGTAGTTTTACTCGCAGGGTTAGTGGCGCTGCACAAGAAATTCCTCCCTCAAGGCAAAATTCAAATTATGAAATTCGTTTAGCACAGCGAGAATCCAGGCGGTTATATACAGACAGTAAATATCCCAGTACTACACGTGTCTTATTTACACTTGTCGGTACTTGATACCGTCCTTTATCTGTGTAGTGTTTATCTAAATTGTATGACCCTTGTGGGTTTAGCGCTTAGTTTTGATTATTTAAATTATTAAATAAGTACAAAGGTTTGTTTTAAAATTATTAAATTAATATAAAATTAAACCCGATTCTCTCTTCAACAGACCTTTGGAAACATATTATATATTTTCTTGTCAAATATAAGTATAAAAACTATCAGAAAAGAATGAGCAAATTAATTTAGAAAGTAGAACTCGTAAGATAAGAGGTAAATCTTACAACCTTTCAATCACATTCAAGATGCACTTACCTTTGCCTGTCTGTCTTCTCTTAACCCTAATTCCCTGAAGGAATTAGGGTTAAGAGAAGACAAATGAATGTATCTTAGATGATAAAAGCGTTTCGCCTGAAGACTAAGCCTTCTCAGGTTTGTAGAGAGTATCTGGTTAGCATTGGCATATATAGGCGGAGACAGCATGTAACGAGGCCAACAAACTAAAACTAAGAGCCTCTAAGAGAGGCTGTTTTTTTCTTCTTCTAAGGGCCTGCAGAATATATTTTCCCGATTTCCTTGGACGATGAGTGCCTCAAGATCACAGAGCTCTTCCGTAGTTCACATTTCCCTGCCACATAGAGGATTCGAGAAGAAAATCATACAAAAATAATACTCAAAGGTGAGCGCCCCCTACGAAGAAAGCGAAGGAATCTACGCCATCTCTTGTAATTGTTATAGTACATGCGAGTGAGACGGCTAGGTTGATATAATAAATATAAGTGAGACGGTTACATATCTGACAATGCACGAAAGAACACCTGTGTTATATTGTAACACCGCAAATTGGCCCAGAGCTCTCTCGGCCTAAATAAGCTAATGCTTACTGTGTACTTGCTGTGAGGTCTGAAGCTCGTGTGAATTGTTGCTTTATGTACTGTATAGACTAGGATGGTGGTCTTCAAGCGAAGCCTCTTGATAAACTTGAAGTTGCTATTTTTTTTTTTAGCTTTGTCGATTTTATAAGCTCTTTCTCCCAGGATATTTTAGATTGTCCTAAAATATAACTCATTAGAGATAGGTGCAGACAAGCCCTACAGAAATTGGACCTGCCTAGCATGGGCCAGTAGGCCTGCTACAGTGTTCCTTTCTTATGTTTCTTATATATATATATATATATATATATATATATATATATATATATATATATATATATATATATACAAATAGTAGCAACAGTAGTAATAGTAGTAGACATAATTAAGTCGCAGGTTGCCACTGTGAAAAGCTTTATTCCCCAAGTTGATCCCATGTATCAGAAATCTTCCCTATAAGGATAGACTGAGGGCCCTGAATCTGCACTCTAGAAAGGCGTAGAATTAGGGGGATATGATTGAGGTGTATAAATGGAAAACAGGAATAAATAAAGGGGATGTAAATAGCGTGCTGAAAATATCCAGCCAAGACAGGACTCGCAGCAATGGTTTCAAGTTGGAAAAGTTTAGATTCAGGAAGGATATAGGAAAGCACTGGTTTGGTAATAGAGTTGTGGATGAGTGGAACAAACTTCCGAGTACCGCAGTTTTAAAAATAGGTTAGATAAATACATGAGTGGGTGTGGGTGGGTGGGTGTGAGTTGGACCTGACTAGCTTGTGCTACTAGGTCAGATCCCGTGCTCCTTCCTTAAATGGAAGTTACCTGACTACCTGGAGTTTACCTGGAGAGGGTAGTCAGGTCTAAGCCGGGGAGTGACATGGACCTGACATCGCACCCATCTATTTCCTCATCCTCGTATCCGACATAGATACATAAATAATAGCAAAATATCATCCTCTGTAGGCGATACTAGAATTTGTATAAGAATGACATCCATTAGATAATTCATGAATAATCATGTCTTCCATAATGTGCCTGAAAATAATATGTTCCATGAGGACATATATCGGTTACTCCAGTGTGGAAACGATAAACAATAGTGTAAAACTAACTAACCACTCAATAGAGTGAAAAATTAACATAAGGACTTGATAATGTTTCAAGGATCACAATATCACAACTGCGAGGAAGAAAATAGGATGGATAATGAGAACCTTCAAAACAAGGGATGAAAAAACAGTGATAGTCCATTGGAGGTCACCTTTTCTCTCAAAGCTGGAATATTGCTGCACACTAACCACCTTTTATGGTGAGTAAAATTGCGGTCCTAGAGAACCTTCATTGCACGTATCAGCTCAGCCAGGCATCTGAATTACTGGGAACGCTTGAAGTCGCTCGACCTCTATTCCTTAGAATGCAGGCGAGAAAGATGCATCCTAATCTAAACCTGGAAATTCCTAAAGGAATTACTCTCGCATCTGCACACAGGAATCACTCACTACAAAAGCAAGAGGTTCGACAGTCGTTGCAAAATGCCTCCACTGAAAAGGTATGCTATGAGTACATTGAGATAACACTATAAGTGTAAGGAGTCCAAGACTCGTCACACACTCATTAAGGGGTGGGGGGGTTACCATCAGACCCCGGGCAGCTTTCAAGAGGGAACTTTACAATTTCCTCAAGTCGGTTCCTGATCAGCCGGGCTGTGGTTCATACATCGAACTGCATACTGCTTGTAGTAACAGCCTGGTTGATCAGGCCTTGATCCACCAGGAGGTTTGGTCTGGTCGCGAAGGTGTTGACCCCCCGAAAACGTCCTTCAAGTATCAGCTGTTGAATATTGTTTATACATGAACTCTAGCACTAGTACATTAAATAATGCATTCATTCTTCTTGATTCGCCGGTACTCTTCCGGCCCGGGTCTTTTCCAGATGGTGACCCGGCCTTTGTTCCCTGTCTTGGGAGTGTCTGGGACCTATGTCAGACATGGGAGGAGGTAAAGGTACCTCCTCATCTTCTGGGACCAGCTGTCCCCAGGCCTGGCCACATTCCCCGCCCTCACGGGGGTCGTAGGGAGAAGCTAGGCCACTGGTCTGCCACCTTCCCCACCCATGGGGGGGCTCGTTGGAATGGCAGTCTGGTGAGCTGCAGGCGGTAGCAAACTCTAGCTCTGGCACCTTCCCCGCCCTAGGAGGGCTCATGGGAATGGTGTCTTGAAAAAGAAACTTATTAAATAATGCAGGTGAAAAAGACTTGGGAGTTGTGGTAAGTAGAAATCTGCAGTCAAAGCAGCAGTGCATAAGTGTGTCATAAGGCTAATAGACTACCGAGATTTATATCGCGAAGTATGAGCAACATTAGTTCAAAGGCTATCCTACAGCTCGACACATTATTAGTGATGTCTTATTTACCAACCCAGTTCAGGCTAACCTAACCTAAATAATTAATTTATATAGACAAATTTGCTTAAAATGTGAAAAAACAAAATTGGACTTGCCTAGGGCAGGCGGGTGTCAGTCACACATTTGAAGTTCTTAGTCAAGATGGTGATGTATTGACATTAAGATTTTATTAATAAATATTAATTTATTAAGATTTTACTAGTAAATATTAATTTATTAAGATTTTATTAGTAATACGTATTAATTTATTGAGTCATCATGAAGATAGTTTAGAGGGGGAGAGGGAAGGTGGATATGACCGTGTCTCAAGACTTGTCCTTGACTTTATACCCCGCGTGTTCATGTCTCGGCTTCCACGCAGTCTTGGCTCTTATATCCTTCAAGGGCTCTTGATCCATGGAGTTGGAACACCCTTCTTGGATCAAACCTGATTACCTCTCGTTCTCTAGATGCTGTGCGACCACTATAGATTTATCGCTTACCTGTGAATATAATAATGACAATTGACTTTTACCTTTGATGGGTTTTGAGAGTTTTCCTATTCCCACAGCCTGGTCATGGCTCAGGCTTGTCTAGTGCTTACTTGGTCAACCAGGCTGTTGCTGCTGGTGGCTCACCGGCCCACATATCTATTACAGCCTGGATGATCCACATGGGCTAAAGAGAATTTTTTTGTGCAGTGCATACACAAAGGTAACTTAACAGGGGCGCACACCCGCACTAGCTTACATAATGGACCAGTAGCCGGTGTATGCTGAAGCATGGGAGAGTATTCAATGTAAGCACGTGTATGGTGGTTTCACGATGAACACGGAGCTCAGGCACGCGCTCATATTGTACACCTCATGCAACTGCACGCGCCAAGTAACATTTAATGTTAAACAGGTTTATTGTCTTGCTTGGGTGCTGATTTCAAATGTGTAAAGTACTTACCATCGAAAGGCAAAATTAACTGCCAGAGGTGGGCAGCTAATTTGTAGGATTAACCCTTGCTTCTCAAGGGTACATCCCAACAAACTGTTTTTTTTTTATTAAACATTTAAAGACAATCCAAGAATCTCTAATAAGCCATTCGGTGGATCATGTAAAATTCATTAGGGGATTTTTTTCCCCTGTATGACTATAATAACTAATGAAGCAACGAGTTTCAAGTAGACCTTCACTGTCGCTTTGATTAGGGAGCGACTTAAAACCTACCATGTTACGTGTCTGGAATAAAACTATTTTCTCGTGCCAGCACGTTCTTGTGGCGACCCACCAGCTTCCTCTCCATGAGGGACGAAGGGGGGTCCCTTGATGTTGTACGGTTCTTGATTCAAGGAATTAGGGCTACCCTACCTTTTCTTGGTTCAAAACTGATTGTCTTCCATTCCCCATGTGTTGTATGGCTTCACTAGCTTATGCTAAGGTTTTGTTAACTACAAAAGCGTACTTGCAAAGCAAGATTTTAAGAGCTGAACTTTAGGGCTTTATCAAGTCAAATATTTTGACTTGGGCTTCATCAAGTCACAGTTTGTGACTTGATAAAGCCCACTGTGGGCGAAAAGTAGTCAATAAAGGAACTCATTATACCGCATTTGTGTCTATTTTTCCATCGTTTCAGTATTGTATAACATTTATCTCCACAGTTCTTAATCCTGTACTCACTACAGTATAGTGCTTCCTTTCCATCCTAGGAGGCCCGGTCTAAGACATGGCCGTAGCCAAGATAATCCCCAGTAACAACTAACAGATAACAGAGCCAGTAACAGCTAACAGATAACAGAGCCAGTAACAGCTAACAGATAACAGAGCCAGTAACAGCTAACAGATAACAGAGCCAGTAACAGCTAACAGATAACAGAGCCAGTAACAGCTAACAGATATGTTGTGGATAAATATTGTTTTTATAACTTAAGTGCAATATTATATTCAAGAGGGGGGCGGGGGTGCTTTGAGGATGTTGAAGGTCTCTTGATCATAGGAATTGAAGCTGCTGCCTTGAGATCTACTCGGATTATCTCCCAATACCCCTACGGGATAAGCGCTCCCCCATAAATGTAATAAACATCGAGACTGAGATTAGGTTCACAAAGATGGGGAAGGAATAATGATAATTGTTGGAATGAAACCATTTAGTAATAAAAGAAGGGAATATTTAAAATGGGAGAATAGATGAAACTGGAAAATGCCCATATTAAAGGTTAACAATAAATGGCGAAATTGTACAAGTTATACAGAATTTGTTATACAAGGAACGGAGGGAGGAAGATACAGTTTAAAACGTGAAAATAAATGCCGTATCTTCTCGTGCTCCGAGAATTATTTTTATTCTGGGTAAAACTAGTGCTGCTTATTTTAACTTGGGGTGTGAGTATTTATTTGCTCTGTTCGTTTTATTCGTCGTGTTAAATTTTAAATTCGATGTTCTTATGCATTTTTGTATGCTTGTCAAATTTTGAAACTTTTTAGTTCCTCCTATTCTTTCTTTTCTTCCCAGCTTGTATAGTGGACTTTTATGTGGCTCAGTGTAAGAGGCCCGGTTGTGAGAACCGTGCCAGATTTAAAGCTGACAAGCTTGGACTCTGATAAGCAGTTCTTTCACTTGTGCCAGCCTTCAAGGTCGACTAAGAGAAATGTTACTGTGCATATTATTTTATTATAAAGAAAATACAATACCTTTGCTGGAACAATTCATAAATAACAGACACTTAGGAGAGGAAACTTAGATGTTCCTGTCCCTCCTGCGACTTGGCAACTGTTCTGGACGATCCAAAACGTCGTCTAAAGTTTCCCATTCTAAGTGTATTGTGTATTCACGGGCAAGCGCTAAACCCATGGAATAGATCATAGAGTTGACACGATCACTGGTACTTGCTGTGTTCCTGGTCTGAGCTGGAATATATAAGTACCGACAAGTAAGTTGGAATAAAATAAGACACTAATGCTGTAGAGAGACAGATGTATGACAACGTTTCACATTATTTACACTCCCCACCATGTTATCTGTTCTTCCTGTAAACGTGTGTAAACTAGACTTCACACAAACTTATCAGTTTGTAAACAGTCAGGCCAACAGACCTTTAGCTCTGGCTTTCGCAATTATACAATCAGTATAAAACAGTTTTACATCTTCTAATACTCTCGTCTTTTTGGTCTCTGTGTGAAAATTTATTTACAGACCTGCCTAGCATGGGCCAGCAGACCTGCTGCAGTGCTCCTCCTTTATGTTCTTATGTTAAATGTATATAATTTAATTTAAAATATTCATTACAAGGGAGGCAACCCACCTACTGTAAAGGTTGAGAAGGCCATTTGAATTATAATGTTCACGCATTTCTGGTAAGGTAACTATTGAAAAAGTGGTGAGGAATGTTTCCTATAGGTAACTTCCCTGATGGAATGCAAGTTATTTATTTACGTTTTACCGTGTTCTGTCGTTTCTTTTATCAACACTGGATGTAGGTTGAGCACATAGTGTGGGACAACAGTTAGGCTTATAACAGTTTGGAGGACTTCCTGTTGAGTTTTGTTTTTATACAATTGAATTTGCAGACTTAATGGTGACTTACTATTGTAAGTTTATTAAGAACTTTTCTTTAATTTTGGCACCACTGTATGATTTGTTAAAAAAGGGGCTACATTTGAGTGGTCTTCAGTGGAAGAGGAAGCTGTTCAAAGGATTAAAAAACAATTGGAGTGTTCAGCTTTGTTGACTAATTTTACGGGATAACCTATTAGCCTACCTCAACTCATTTCAAAGCCCAGCTCCTACTAAGGTATACCACCACTCCTAGGATACTACCCACGACAGTCAGGTACACCTTGGTACACAAATATCCCGCATATAGGAGAGAGGAACTTACAAAGTCACACTTTGTAAATGATCCAAATCGGACCGAAACGTCGTGGTAAGGTCCTGTCTCATATGTGCGGGTTTGTGTATTGTTCCAGTCACAGTATTGTGCCTTTTTTTGTTACACCTTTGTACATATTTACTGCTAGGTGTATTCACCTGCCTCTGTTGAGGCAGCATGTGTGAGGAAACACACGCTCTTAATTATTAAAATGTTTAATATCCGTTGTGCAGAGATAGCATGTTCAACTCTTATGTAGCCCGTCATCAGTTCACACTCCCATATTAGACAGTGTGTCTCACAGTAAGAGGTCAGAAGTTTGAGCCTTTACCATTCATTGCGCTAACTAACCTGCACTAGTCTAACGCTTCGCTGCAAATATAATAAAACAAACTTCATAGTGTTAGATGTACGATAGTGTGAAATTAAAATTTTTATTGGTCAAATTTTAGGGACCCGGCCAGCTCAGGCTAGGCCTCCCGGTTGCTGGCCTGATCGACCAGGCCGTTGGTGCCAACGACACGCAGTGCAACGTATGCACCACAACCCGGCTGATCAGAATATGACCTAAACTTATCAAGTTCCCTTCTTGAGGACAGTCGGGGGTTTGTTGGTAATTCGTCTTATGCATGAAGGGAGCGAGTTAAAGGCTGCACCCGACTTGGCATTTGGAGTTGTGTAAAATGTGATCTGTAGGAACAGTAGTGTTCACAAGTCAAAGCTTTAATGCTTGTTCTGCCAAGGTAATTTTACTCTCCCATGTCTAGTGGGTCGGTGGTTCACGTCGCCAGATATGAACAGAGAAGTGTGTAGAAGTAGGTTACGAAGGTTGTGTACACAAGAGCTGTGCATGTTACAAGCAGCCTTTATGACCCTCGATAGACTTTAAGCCCAATAAGCCAACCAGCGACTGACCATTTAAAGAAATTAAAAAATGAGCACTAAAGTAGGTTTACTGGCTCATAATAGGCAGGCTCAACTCTCAACTATTCCCAACTGTTCGTATGTGTCTAACCCCCTTTCAGCAGGCTGGACGGATACGTAGGTGGGAAGGATTGAACACCTTAGAATATAAATGTAGCTATTTTAGGGTTATCTCCCCACTGCCCGGTCCCAGACCAGGCCTCCAGGTTGATGGCCTGGATGGATTACTGCAAATATTAGCAGCACGCGGTTCAACATAGTCTCTAAAAGCTGATCAGGAACTAACTTAGAGGACTATCAAGCTATCTTTTGAAGACGGTACCTGAAGGGTACATAGCTATTGGATGCTTCCGGGGGTCAGCTCCCCCGGAAGCTGATGGATCAAGACCTGATGAACCAGGCTGTTATGTTAAGGGTATGTTCCCTCTTATGCACGAAGAGAGGGTGTTGACAAATCTTGGGTTTTTTACTCTTATTAGTATGGGCTAATAGGCCTTTGGAGTAATTTTTTTACTTTCTTATATTTGTATAAATTATTTATTTTCATCAGTCCTACACGCTGGTTGTGATCAGTAAGTTTTTCAGGTTTAGGGTGATATGTAAATTTACTGTTGGAGCCTGGGTGTGGATTACTGTGGGAGTCTGGCGTTAAAAAAAAAAAGACACGTGCCTGACTGTGGTTGCGTGTGTGGTAGCTATGGGAATTACAGGTGTGAATCCTTGCACCAAGGTGACTGCTCTTACACCTCCTGTATGTTGCTGCTACATGTTCCACCAGAGAGAGAGAGAGAGAGAGAGAATGGAGATGTAGTCGTTGAGTGAAGTTGCGAGGAGGATGTGGATGAGGTGGGGTTGGCGAGTGGAGGTGTGGGTGTGATGTTGCTCTAGCTAGCCCTGTGATCGACGTGAGACGGAATTTGAGTATGTGAACTTTGTAATTTGTAGAGTGTAACTTAATAGGCTTATCCCCTGTTATCTGCCGAGTTTATGAAGGAGAGTCCAATTGGTTTTAAGTATTGGCCTTATTGCCTCCACTTTTTAGTACTGACCTGGGCTTTTTTGAAAATTTGAACCCTAAGGAAATTCTTTTTGGTCTAAAACAATGATGTACCAGGACACAGGATTAGTTACTTTTACCTGTAGATGGAGCAACAGCATTTTTAAGAAAGCCAGGAATGGCAAGAGAGACAAGAGACTGCTCCAAGAACCAGAGAGAGCAGTGGTAATGGTAAACTTCTTAAAGATATTCTAACCCTCTTTCTGATCTCCAGTTTCTCTTTTTATTATATTTTGTTCCTTTATTATGATAGTTATATTGAAAAGGAAGTGTGATTGATTCATTAATCCGTGGATAGTGATGAAGCAGTGCAGTAAGTAACTCGTGGCCTGAGTGAAGGTATTTGCTCTGGTTAAGTACCTTGATTATAATTATCACCAGTGGAATTAGGGTGATACCTGAGTATCAGTTTTGACAAGGTGGTAGATCAGTGTTGGAGATTTATCAAGTCAATTGACCGGCCTGTGCGCCTTTGAAAACTCAGAAAAATCCTGTTACCAAAAACTTAAGGGTATCAGCATGAGAAATGATAAGCTATCAAAAGGAGTGAATTAATGGTGATCAAAGAGAAATTCAGTATTAAAGAAGACTTGGTAAAAAAAATTAGCCAGTGTTTTTTTTTTCTAAGTTAACATTTTAAGAAAATGTGATATTTTGTTTGGTTAAAGTTATTTGATGAAAATGAATGTCAGAATCTTGATGTTAAGTATCATTTAGGAAAGGTTGATTAGAGCCAGAATCTCGGTGTTTTAGATTGCCTAACGAATTTAATGAGGTTTAATATTTTGGTATTACCCATCATTTAACGAAGATTAAAGAGTGTTGATGTTTTCCTTCGTTAGCCATCGTTTCACTTTTGCATGCTTAATTCTAGGGAAACTAATATTAATGTAGGTACTGCCACCTTTTCCCAGGAAATTAGTGTGTGGAGAGTTATCAGTGGGTTAAGTATAAATCACAGTTTTCGAGAGGAAAGTAATTAGGATGCATTGAAGAACTTTTCCAGACTGTTTTCGTCAGATGGAGAACTAGGTAACCTTTCTCAGGCTGTGCATACCCTACCCACAACATAGTTTGCCAGTCCACACCCGCCAGTGGAGACTCCAAGAGGATAATTAGGGAGTGTCAAGTAGTGTTGAAAAATTATGAAATTGACCCAATTTCGTCACCATGGCTCCACAGCACGCCACCACCCTCTACAACTTGCCATCACATTACCCTACACAACATGTCGCAGCAATAATGACTACATTACCAACATTGCTGGTTAAAAAGTCTGATAACACTTAGCGCTTGTGTGGGTGTGGACTAGCCGAAGGTCATTGAGCTTATAACTGAGTTATCCATTGCTACAGCCAGGCATTTCTCAACACCAAATGCAAAAATCAGCCTTGTTTATAAAGAAGGATAGGCAAAGGACCACATTTTCCGATGGACTTAGGTAGTATCAGTTAAAGAAAATGTCATATGTATTGAAGAGATCACCAAGTAGTTTTCAGAGAGCTATTAATTTCATTCCTCTTTAAGGGGGGCTCCTTGACGTGGTAAAGAGGCTATCGGTCTGAGGAATTGGACCTTTTGGTCTTCTTCCTCAGACCGAACCTAATTACCCCCCAATCCCCCCTCCCTTTTCCCATCTCCCCCATCCTCCCTTTTCCCTTTCCTCCTCCTCCTCCTCATCCCTCCCTTATTTCCTTCCCAGTTTTACCCTGGGAGCTTCTCTCCTCAGGCATTCTAGTTCCTAGGTAGGGGGAAGGGTATCGTAGTCCATCCCATTCCGTTGAGGTCCTTGGCGGTGGTGTAGTTTGCCGTGGAATCTGGATCGCCTGGGGATGTCCCGATCCCTCTCCGGTCACCCGGGGGTGGCTTTGGGTATCTTTCGGGCGACGGGTGTATCTCTGGAGGCCACCTTTCGGATTCCGGGGGTGGTGGCCGAAGGCGGTATGCTTTGTGGCGGATATCCGGCCGCCCTCTCTTTTGTCCGCCGAGATGGCTCGGTGGATGTGAGGTTGCTATCCCGGATTGCTGGTTTACTGGCGTGAAGGGTAGGGTATGGCACGGGTTCCATGCAGCATCTGCACTACTTGCGGTGTTGAGGTCCTCTTGGGCACGGAGGGGGATTTGCGCTCCCTTTCATTCCTCCTAGGACCTATTCCTCCACGTTCCCCCCTTTTTTTATTCTTTTTTTTTATTTTTATTTTCTTTTCTTCTTTCTTTTTTTTTCTTAAAAATAAAAAGAAAGAAGTAACCTAACCATGGCTGACCCAATCCATGAACCCACTACCCCCGGGCCCCTTCCTGATACCGCACCCAGTACTGACCCTGCCTCGTTAACGGATGACTCTTTGGACACCTCTCATGCCCCTGTACCTCTTGCTGGTGCTGGTTCGTCACCTGCTTCAGGTACCAGGGTCCCGACTGGCCCTTTCGATACGTCTGACCTTCGCTCCCCTCGACGGTGCGGCAATTTTCGAATCGCTCGCCCGTCTCCCATCGGACCACCCCCGGTCCCACACAAAAACGACCAAGACCCACACATGACGATTCGACACTCCCTTCTCGTTCATCGCAGAAACGACCAGCTCGTCACTCACTCCCCTTAAACTCTCTGTTTCAAACTACTCAATGGACAAAGTTTTTTACTCTTCGTCCAACTTCTCCTAATACCTATCTTTCAGACCATAGTATTGGTAAGGCTCTACTACGCCATGTTGGTCAAAACATCTCATTTCACGCTCTCAAGAGCGGCACTCGCATCATCACGGTCCAGAATGCTGGCCAAGCTCGTGATCTTTCTCTTCTTACGACCATTGACAATACACCTGTTACTATTGACAAGCACCATTCCCTCAATTCTAGTTGTGGTTCTGTCATTTTGCCCACACCATTGTCCAACGGAATTTCCAGACATGTGGTGATGACATTTTCGAGCAGCTTGAGCTCCAAGAACTCCCTATCCTTAAAGTTGACACTTTTGTCCTCCCAGCCAATAAGCGAAGACGTTATCCTTGCAATATAGCTCGTCTAACGTTTGACTGCCGAGAACTGCCACCTTCGGTCTACATTGCAGGTCAACGTTTACAAGTTCGAAAGGTGACCCCTACACCGCAGCAGTGTAGAAACTGCTGGCGTTTTGGTCATCCAGCAAAATATTGCAGGTCCATGGCCGAATGCCCAGTCTGTGGTGCTGACGACCATGCCAGTTCTTCTTGTACTCTACCTCCCTCTTGCCTTAACTGTCATGAGGCACATCCTTCATATTCTCGCCGTTGTCAGGTTTACCTGAATGAGCGGGAAATCCGTTGTCTCAAAGAGGCGGAAGGCTTCTCCTATGCTATGGCTGTCTCTCATCTTCGCCTTCAAGGGAAACTTCCCGTATTTCTTATTCTCGCATTGCTAAACGTCGCCCGCTTCTGGGGTCCCAACTTCCACGGCTTCCTCTGTGGTTGCCTCATCCGCAATCACCCCTGTCTCGAATCCTTTTGATATTCTTGGCTCCGAGGTCCCTACCCCGGCTTCCCATACTGTCCACAGTCCTTCCTCTACTCACTCGCACAATCCTGAGTCTACACGTCCTCGTTCTTCATCTAAACCTCAGCGCCCCCTCCTTCTCATAAGCCCGGCAAAATCCCTACTGCCAGGTCCTTCGCCTCTGACTAGTTCTATAACGTGTGTGGAGGTTCATCCTCCTCCTCATACACTACCTTCATCCCCTGTCCCCTCCCAAGCCCCTTCGACAGTTTCCTCTTCTATCTCCTCACCCTCTACTTTAGTGCAGTCTATAGACTCCCGATCGTTGCTCACTCTTCTTCCATTTCTAATGTAGTCCCACATTCTGCATCTTTGACTTCCGAAACACTGGAAGCTATTGCAGAATATATTACAGAGACTGGACAGATGATGGACACTACTCCACCTGAGGTTCCTCATCTCTCTTCTTCGTCTCAAACACCCCTTCCTTCACAACGTCCTCCTCCTTCTCTGATTACAGGTCTTCCGCTGCCTCCACACGTGGACTTTTCTAACCCTAGTCCATAGATTCCTCTCACTTCCACTTATATCTTTCTCTCCATAAATCATGGCTTATTTACAGTGGAATATCCGAGTCCTCAGGGGTAACGGGGTGAGCTTCAGGTGTTGCTCTCTCAGTTTTCCCCTGTTGGGGTCTGTTTGCAAGAACCCAAATTACAATCCACTGTTATCAGGCCCTTTTCAGGCTATGATTTGTTATATTCATCGGATCCTTTTTCCGATG
Organism: Cherax destructor; assembly: GCA_009830355.1. Taxonomy (NCBI): domain Eukaryota; kingdom Metazoa; phylum Arthropoda; class Malacostraca; order Decapoda; family Parastacidae; genus Cherax; species Cherax destructor. Next base: position 307,322 of record WNWK01000827.1, read on the forward strand.
GAACCTTTAACGAAAGTGCTCTTCTTATACGCACTGGTGTTCCATACCGTCAGCTCTATGTTCCTTCTTCCTTACATTACACCGCAGCCCGTATCCACTTGATAAGTGGTATACACTCTGTTCTTTATATCTCTCCCTTCAGGGCAATGTCTATCCCAGATGTTGATTTTCTGGTTTCTTCCTTACCGCCACCCCTTCTATTACTCGGCGATTTTAACGCACACCATTTTCTCTGGGGAGGATCGCACTGTGACTCCCGTGGAATTCAGTTGGAGGCATTTCTTGCTTCTCTTCCCTCCATGTTTTAAATACGGGTACTCCTCCCCATTTTGATCCCCGAACTCATTCTTTCTCCTACATCGATCTTTCCATCTGCTCTTCATCTACTGTCCTTGACTTCACCTGGTCTGTCCTCCCGGACTTACATGACAGCGATCATTTCCCAATCATCCTTAAGTCCCCTCTGTTTTCTCCACCTCCTCATTGCCCACGCTGGCAATTTGACCGGGCGAAATGGGACCTTACGCACATCTTACTGCCTTTCATGAGGTTCCTATCTCGTCCTCCATTGATGAGGTTTTACATCTCTTTTCGTCCTCCATCTTCACAGCGGCTTCACATTCTATTCCCCAAACCTCGGGCAAGCATCCTCAGAAGTGCGTGCCTTGGTGGTCTCCTGCTTGTGCTCGGGCAGTGCGTTTGAAACGTGCTGCATGGGGCAGGTATCGATATAACAGAACCACAGAGAGACTCCTTGATTTCAAGCAGAAGAGAGCTATTGCTCGTCGTGTCATACGTGATGCTAAACGCACTTGCTGGCGAGATTACGTTTCTACTGTCACTGGATTCCTCGATGAGTGCAGTCTGGAAGAAAGTGCGGAAATTAAGTGGTAAATTCTCCCCGACCCGGCTCCTGTTCTTCAGGTTGCTGGTGTCGATATAGCACACCCTCTTGCCGTTGCCACTGAAATTGGTAACCATCTCGTCCGCATTTCTCAGGGGCTCCATCTATGCCCCTCGTTCCTTTCTTCTAAGTCTGCCAGCGAGTTAAAGCCCTTAGATTTTTCTTCTCTTAGAGAAGAATCCTATAATGTGCCTTTTACCCTTCAAGAACTGGAGGCAACACTCTCTGCTTGCCGATCATCGGCAGCTGGGCCAGACGGCATACATATTCGTATGCTACAGCATTTACATCAGTCTGCTCTTACTGTCCTCTTACGACTCTTTAACCTTATATGGTCGCAAGGAGTTATTCCCCAGCTGTGGAAGTCTGCTTTTGTTCTCCCTTTTCGAAAACCAGGTGCTACGGGACGTGATCCCTCTCACTACCGTCCCATCGCTCTTACCAGTGCAGTTTGCAAGGTAATGGAACGTCTAGTTAATAGACGTTTGATGTGGTATTTAGAGACTCACAATAGTCTCTCCCCTAGTCAGTATGGTTTCCGTAAGGGCTGTTCTGCCATTGACCCCTTGCTGCGCTTGGATACGTATATTCGTAATGCCTTTGCGAATAACCATTCGGTTATCGCTATCTTTTTCGACCTTGAGAAGGCTTATGATACAACTTGGAGATATAATATCTTGGCCCAGGCCCACTCCTTAGGCCTCCGAGGCAACTTACCATTCTTTCTTAAGGCTTTCTTAACTGACAGACATTTCCGGGTCCGGGTTCGTAATGAACTCTCCCGGAATTTGTCCAAGCTGAAGGTGTCCCCCAGGGATGTGTTCTGAGCACAACACTTTTTCTGCTTGCTATAAATAATCTGGCATCTGTTCTCCCATCCAATATTTGGTCATCGCTCTATGTGGATGACTTTGCTATAGCTTGTGCAGGTGCTGACTGTCACCTCATTGCAGTTTCCTCCAGCATGCCATCAACCGGGTTTCTGATTGGGCCACCACTCACGGGTTTAAGTTTTCTAGTGGCAAAACTCATCAAATTACGTTCACTAGACGTTCAGTGGTCTCTGATCATCCATTGTACCTATACGGCTCACGTATCCCAGAACGTGATACAGTCAGGTTTCTCGGCCTCCTGTTTGACCGCAGATTGTCCTGGAAACCTCACATTACCTCTCTGAAGGCGACTTGCCATAGCCGGCTGAACCTCCTTAAAACCCTCGCACATCTTTCATGGGGGCTGATCGTAGAACTCTCCTTCGCCTACATTCAGCCCTAATTCTATCGAAACTCGATTATGGTGACCAGATATATTCGGCAGCCTCTCCTGCCACTCTTTCCAGCCTTAATCCCATCCATCACCAGGGATTACGCTTATGCCTTGGTGCTTTTCGTTCTTCCCGGTTGAGAGCCTCTATGTAGAAGCGAACATTCCATCCTTGTCCGATCGTCGTGATGCACATTGCATTCGCTATTATGTTCGCTCTCATGACCTCCGCAATCCTTCCATGTATAGGATTGTCACAGATGTTAGTAGACGCTCGTTATTTGTTCGTCGCCCCTGTTTACTTCGTCCCTTTCTCTTCGTCTGCATTCACTCTTGTCTTCCCTTCAGCTTCCGCCTTTATATGTTCATGTGGCTTCACCCTTTCCTCTACCCCCTTGGGAAGTTCCTGCTGTCCGTGTCTGTTCTATTCCTCTACCTTGCGCGAAGCCCAACTGCCTACGGCGGCTTCTCGCTCTTTCTTTCTAGACCATTTCCGTTCTCATTCCCATGCCATCGCAGTATACACCGATGGTTCAAAGTCATCTGACGGCGTCGGATTCGCAGCAGTGTTTCCGGACAGCGTCGTACGAGGGCATCTGTTACCCTCGGCTAGCATATTTACGGCTGAATTGTATGCCATTCTTGTGGCACTTATCCGTATTGCATCTATGCCTGTATCACCATTTGTGGTCGTTTCAGACTCCCTTAGTGCTTTACAGGCTATCCGTAAAATTGATACACCTCACCCCCTAGTTCTTCGTATCCACCTTTGGTTACGCCGTATCTTTAGCAAGCATAAAGATATTGTCTTTTGTTGGGTCCCTGGTCATGTTGACGTACAGGGCAATGAACAGGCAGACACTGCTGCGCGGTCAGCAGTACATGACCTTCCAGTTTCATATAGAGGTGTTCCTTTCACGGACTATTTTGCGGTCATTGCTACCCACCTTCGCACCCGTTGGCAACAACGCTGGTCTGACCTGCTGAATAACAAACTTCATTCTATTAAACCGGTTATAGGTTTCTGGCCTTCTTCTTGTCACCAATGTCGAGGTTGGGAGACTACACTCTCTCTCGCATCGCCTCTCCGTCATCGGCCACACTCGTCTTACTCACGGGTATCTCATGGAGAGGCTCCCTGCCCCTCTCTGTGAGCATTGTCAGGTTCCAGTGTCTGTTCGACATATCCTGTTGGACTGCCCACTCTATCAACGAGCACGCAGAATTTACCTCCAACGACGTCTTCGCTCTGCGGCCCTTTCTTTACCTTCCCTTCTTGCAGATGGCCCCTCCTTTAATCCTGACTCTCTCATTGACTTTTTGACAGAAACTGACTTACTACACAAACTCTGAAGATTATACCTCTAGCACCTCCCTCAGTCCCTTCTACCTCGATCTCTTGCTACCCTCCTCCCCTGCACTATCCACCGTCATCTTGCACTCCATACCCTACTAATCGTCCATCTCCCTCTTACAACCCACTCTCTCTGCATCCTACAATAACCTGCAGCGCTGTATAACCCCTGTGGTTTGGCGCTTCTGTTTGATTATAATAATAATAATATTAATTTCATTCTGAAACCTGTTTTGGGCAGACACACTTTATCACACCAGATGATTTGTCTAACAGAGAACTTTTTTGAAGAGCGTGTGTATATATATATATATATATATATATATATATATATATATATATATATATATATATATATATATATATATATAAAAAAAACTAAATGTCAAAATCTCTAGGATTGCTGGATAAAAGGTAGGTTTCAAACTGAATGTCAGAAGGTTCATTTGAAAGTTTTTAGGTTTCCAAGTGAGGAGTGTTAGTATCCACCGAGATCCTGATGGCTGTAAGGCAATATCTGAGATGACCACGCCTTGAGAGGTTAGATTTCTAGGTTCAGTGGGATACTTTCGTAGACATATTAATAGTTTTGCGAAGGAAGCTGTGCCAGTTACTGATCTGACTAAGATGAAAACTTAACTGGGAAGAGGAGCACGAATTTGCCCATGGAAAACTAAAGGCAGGCATCATAAGTAAGCTATTGCTAACACCACCACTGTAATCAAAGCTCTTGACGTGGCTGCCCTTTTGTTAGATGCAAGTCTGCAACATTTTAATCTGATGTAGTCTCATGTTGCATACCATTACGGTTGGATTTTGCGTCGGTGTTATATATGGATTGAGAGACTTCCCTTCCTCCATGTTGTTGAGGCTGACTTTGCTGCTTGTTGTGAGGTCTTTTATATACAGTTGGTCATGAAATATTTAGAGATTGGTTGACTTCGTGTGGTCACTTATTCTTCAGCTTCTCTCCGTCTTCGTTTTCGAAACGTAGACACTTTGGTAGACTCCCTTCATGGAGAGGGTGCGGTGCTTCAGCTCATCCCCTGAGTGTAATAATGTTGTGGTACAGGCTCTCAGCTTAAATTGTCTCAGTCTTATGAAGTCATGCTCGCTCATCACCTCCGTCTCCACCATTCCCCACCACCACCTCGGTACATACATTTCTGGTTCTTTTAAATGGTATGGTGATATCGACAAACTGTACCAAAAGACTCGTATGTACAGTTCAGGACATTCATTAAAGGAAATATGTCACCACGAGTAGCTTCATTAGTACTAATAGAGAGCTAAAATAGGATTGTATATACTGTTGACAGCAGGTGACCAATAACAAAGGTGAAGTGAGGCAGGAGGTGCGTTGAGTTGCACACATGTTGGACGCACGTCCTGACTCTCCTCACCCTTGTTGCTGGTCGCATATACATACTGTCTACTATATAATAGCATGTTTTAGCTTACTCTATATTAGGACTGGCGAAGCCGTGGCGAAAAGTGTCCCTAAATAAATGTGTTTTGCCACTTTTGGTCGTGTTCAGAGGAATTGGGGCTGGCATTTCCTTTGCCTTATAGAGCAGCAGCAGCCGCCGCCGCTTTTGCCTCGCCTGTCTGTCTTAGGAATGCCTCCTGCCGTCCAATTTAAGGAGTCAGGCTAAGCAGAACTCCAAGCCTACGTTATATTCCAGGGTACAACGCCTCTTTACTCGTTGATAGATTGATTTGTGTGTCGGAGGAGAGGGGAACATTGGCTAGAGCGCCAGGAGCAAAGCTAGTGCCCAGGTGGGTGGAATAGTACTCGGAGAGGGCGGGGAGTACTTGTAGTGATAAGAGGGATAGATTTAGTGGTTGGACGAGTGGGGATAAGAAAAATATATATACGAGGAAATGTAAAAATGGGGTGTTGAGATTGCAAGAATAGAGCCTTAAGGGTTAAGAAGGACGGTAAGAATAGATCTTTGGAAGGGCAAAGAACAGAACTTTGAGGAGAGTAAGATTTTTTTTTTATATAATATGTTTTTACAGATATCGACGTTGTAAATAGCGTAATAAAATTATCGCAACGTAATAAGAATAGGTTGCAGTATGAAATGGAGCAGAAATGGACTCTAGAAAAATAATTCAGGGAACGGGCATTATTCAAACCACTGAGAAACCAGTCCTAAGCTTGCATAGACCAGTGGTGAGATTGCTGTCCCACTGGTATCAGGACTGGCTTTCGATGGGTTCACACCCTGCTCGTTCACAGAGTTGTTTACAGTGTTGTTATTACGATTTTCGCGAGTCAAGCTACCATTCATACACAAATAGAATAACTTGATATATAACATGAGGCTACGGAAGTGGGGTATCAGTAGCGGTACTGCTACGGGTGATAAACAATGCGTACATCAGGATTGTTATAGACCAACTTTTCCTCATTTCACATCGTTATTTTCTTAACGCTTCCTGTAAATGTTCGTGATATTTTTATTTAGGTTAGGTTGGGTTACGGTAGGTCGGGCAAGGGTAGGTTACTATAACTGTATAACACTTATATTAATCACAAGCAAGATACAAATAATACCGCGATACATATGGCACGAGGTGACCGGAGAAACGTTTAGACCTGAAAGTTTATCCACTCATGGTGCAAGATGTATAGACATGATAGTTATATAAAGCTTCATAGAGCTTGCTCAAGTTTGATGAAACTTGATAAAATTTGGTAGTGCTTGGTAAAGCTTCACTAAATAAACTAGAATAGATTCTTAATCTACGATATTAGGCTGCCTTGGAGCTGCCGAAATCTGTAACCTAAGTGATAGTAAGTGGAATTTTTTCACATGGCGCTGTAACCGAACCAGATAATAGGTTACACTGAAGGGTAAATGTTATAAGAGGACCTTACCCTCAGTGACCAGAGTACCGTTGGGAATTTGGTCAGGTCCCTAGAATAGAGAATAATTCTGCGGTAATATTCATAACACGTGTTATCCACGTTCAGAACATTGTTGGGTACATATGTTCCCATGCAAGACTTGCAGCAGCAGGATTACAAAATGTACTACGTTTATCCATTAGAAAATGCACAGAGAGATTGGTGCAGTTAGACCATGTACAAAGATTATTGTAGAGTGGGAGAATGCACAAATATTATTGTAAATTCGGAAAATGTACAATTATTACACATGCAGAAAATGTACAAGGATTGTAGATTCAGAAAACGTACAAAGATTGTTTTATGCCGTTGTTTCCTTAGTGTGTTGCCTGAGTTATTGGAGAGTTTTTGTAGGTACCTCATCTCTTGGCTGGAGTTCAGAGATGAGAAAAATAAAGTTTTAAGGAGTGCACGGTGTGGTTCTCAAACGCACCCGAAGAATACCAGGGCCAAGTGTAGGTAGGGCCAGGCTAATGCGGGCCTGGGCTAATTCAGGTGCAAGTTATGTACGCCTGCGAGCGGGTGCACCAACAGCCTGGTTATGAACTATTACGATTCGGTCTCACTTCATCAATAAGTAATTAGAAAACACTTTTTACTTTATTTTAACCACGAATAAACCAGTTAAGGAAATAATTGCAACATATTTAACAGCGTGGTGTTTGGGCAGTCCCAGGTAACCTTCATATCTACATGGGTATCACGCATGCAGCAGCCTGGAGGGCTTCCTCAGGTAGACGTGGCCTGCTTATTCTTAAATTAACTTATTTGTAGTTAAATATACGTTCCTTTAGGATTTTGTAATCTAATCTAATCTGAAAAAAAATAATGTACGCAGAAACGTTCAGCAAGGTGACAGTGGGTAATAGTAAGAAAAATGAACGTTATTAAATGGTCGATAGGTTGATTAGAGAATACATACATATATATATATATATATATATATATATATATATATATATATATATATATATATATATATATATATATATATATATATATATATATATACGTAAACAGGGAGGTAGGTGTGTTAGTTACTATTTTATCCAAGGCACTTGTCACTAAGACACTTTGCCTGTGTGTGTACTCACCTAGTTGTTGTTGCAGGGGTCGAGACATAGCTCCTGGCCCCGCATCTACACTGGCCGCTACTGGGTCACTCTCCCTGCGCCATGAGCTTTATCATACCTATTCTTAAAGCTATGTATGGAACTTGCCTCCACTACATCGCTTCCCAAACTATTCCACTTCCCGACCACTCTGTGACTGAAGAAATACTTCCTAACATCCCTGTGATTCATCTGAGTCTTTAACTTCCAACTGTATTCCCTTGTTGCTGTGTCCCATCTCTGGAACATTCTGTCCCTGTCCACCTTGTCAATTCCTCTCAGTATTTTATATGTCGTTATCATGTCCCCCCTATATCTCCTGTCCTCCAGTGTCGTCAGGTCGATTTCCCTTAACCTCTCCTCGTAGGACCTACCCCTTAGCTCCGGGACTAGTCTTGTTGCAAACCTTTGCACTTTCTCTAGTTTCTTTACGTGCTTAGCTAGGTGTGGGTTCCAAACTGGTGCTGCATACTCAGTGTGTGTGTGTGTGAGTTGTGGCTGTAGAGGTGAAGCTCCAGCTCTTGTACTCGTCTCTTAACGTTTAATTCTGAGATGTGTGCGCGCGCGCGTATATACATAGTTTATTTTAAGGATTACATTGTTTTCGATGCTAGTGTTTAAATATATTACTTAGGTTAATATATGCATGAGTAAAGATCCTGAAATGGTAATTTCCAAGTAATAGTAAATCCAGTTCTACTGGAACGAAACCTTTTGCCGAACCCTTAATGTAATATTTGACGACATTCTCAGTCTTACTGAAGTCTCCCAACTCAAGATGACACATTTCAACACGTATAGAAAACCATTATTTTGTGATGGTATATGGCAGGGAAACATAACTAGTTTCTGTTCCCCCAGTGTGATTATTCTGGAGAGTAGCGGCACACTGCCGGTCTACTCAGTGTTATGTAATTAAACCAAATTTCGTTTTTTGGGCTTGAGCCAAGACACTGCTGCCCTGGAAAGTTTTAGATCTTTGGTATCATTAGCAGCAGCAGCAGAAACAGCCAGTTTTTTATATATATATATGTATAATCCCCCATCCTTGCTGGCGCTACGATATTTTAAGACTCCGCGATGTAGTTAAAATGCACACTTCGGGGGAGCTTTCAGGTGAAGTTGGATATTCACGTTAGTGGAAATGGATGAATGTGAGGAGAACCTGTCTAGCATGGTGGAAATGGTTGAGTGAGAACCTGTTTAGGATGGTGAAAATGGTTGGGTGTGTAGAACCTGTCTAGCATGGGCCGACAGCTGTACTGCAATTCTTCTCTATTATTAGGTTTGATGTTGGCACTGTAAGGTGATGAGTGTTCCTTCGGTCTTTCTTGTTTAGCAGTGTCTGTGTGTCTTTATCTTGTTAGGAGCAGCAGGCAGTAATAACGACCTAGTGTCATATACTTGGTGGCACCATGGGTGGTGGTAGGGCTGTAGCACTTCCTCCACGGCGGCACAGTAGTAGTAGTGGCACTGGATGGCGTGGGTTGTCATGGTAACGGGGGGCCTAGGAGGGGGTGGGTGGGGCGGGTCATGGGGAAATTCCAGTGAGTGTCGTGTTGCCTGACACGACAAGGGTGGAGGGCTGCTAGGTCATGGCAAACACCTCAGTCTCTGTCTTGTTGAACTCTTCCCCAAAGCAACGTAAGAGAGAAACAGCACTGGGCTCGATTTACCTTAGGATACTATTCTACCAGGTATTTATCCTGTCTTTTTTTTCAATGGGGTGTAAAATATAGCTGGGGTAGGCCAGAAGACAAGTTTGACGAAGACCCGTGTCAGGAGACTATTATGTTTTCTGACGAATAAATCACCATTAGTCGGCTCCAGCTAGCGGTCGCTGTAGCCGTAACCCGCTATAGTGTCATTGATTATTCCAAACTTAACATAACTTTAACCTATAGTAAGAAATTTGCTTAAAACAGTATGAAAGTAATTGACGGGTTGCCTTAGATACCATCGTGCCGCGCATCTGCACCAGCATCAATGAATGGATCGTCATGTGATTGAGACTCCTGTCAACTTTTCCCTACCCCCCTTGGCAAACAAAGCAACAACTTGAGTCAGCCTGTGGTCCATGCTAGGCAGGCCCTACTTACACCCAATAATTTTCACTCGTGTAATTGTCTATCATATGTGTAAAGTTATCCAAAGTGCTCGCTTCATTAAGGCTAATGTGGCAGTTTGTTCCACTCGACCACATTTTTCTATTTTATTTTGCTACATCCGTGCTTTCCTATAGTCTCTTTTTTTTATTAAATTTGTCCAGCTTAACCCAGTTCGTTCAAAATATTAAAATATTAATATAAAATAATTCAATATTAATACATGTTTTTGAACAACGTATATCTTAATTTTAAGGACGAAGTAAAATGTCACGAAACTGCGTTCTGTCTTTTCTTTACACATGGAGTTTACCTGGAGAGAGTTCCGGGGGTCAACGCCCCCTCGGCCCGGTCTGTGGCATGCGTCAATTTTCGAACGTTCTGAGCAGCGGACAAAATTAGGTACTAGTTACATTACGTTAGGTTACTCTGTTATAAGCTTAACCTCAATTTACGTATAGCCAATCGCCAATGACCATTTGAAAAGCTTGAAGAAGCTCTTGGAGATCGGGCGAAAAGTAGCCATGATGTCTCACTGGTCGAGAAAGTGTCCTTTTACCTAGAGTAGGCGTTTTGTTTTTTGTGACGAATATGCTCGTATTTTGTCGAGTAACATTGTTTTTTATCTTACACTGATGAATTTACAGGGTAAGAGTTATTCTGCCTCAGCTCGTGAGTGGCATTTCTCCCTGGGATGCCACTCATGACAGCCAGTTAACACTCAGGTACCGACTTCCTGCTAGGCGAACAAGGACAAGTGTTAAAAACGTGTGACGTTCCCATTCTTGCAGGGATCGAGCCCCGGGTTCCTCGGTTGCTAGCAGATGGTGCTAAGCACTTGAGCCACGAGGTATCATATTTTCTCGTTTATTCCACACCGCATTTATCAGTCTCTCGAGTCTTTTTCCATTTTTGTAATATTCAGTACACACTTATCTAACATATGGTCGGTATTCTACGAATATTTATACAAGAGCATATTCATGCAAACTATAAACATATTCGCCAGATAAAGAAAAACTTGAGCATATTTTTTCACGGGAAGATAAAGAAACGTCGAACATATTTCTCAGAAAAAAAACATTTCCGAACATGAATATTCATCGCGGACAAAAACAGTAATAGACAGACTGACCAGATAATTACCAGAGAAGCCTGGCTCCAGATCGGGCAGCGGGAGTAGGAAAGCTCTCGAAACCAGTCACGGGTAATCTACAGGCGATACAAAGCATGCATGTTATAGTCTGAGGAAAAACCACTGACTACGCTCACGCCATCTGTATAATGTTTGTGCTGGCAGGATCGATTATCACTTAGTATTACTCCATTTGTATTTTATTGCCCTTTGTAAGTAGTAGTCGCTGTTTTAAATTAAAATTTGTACTGTGTAATGTATGTGGGAAAACTAATCTCCACTGTCATGTTTTTTTTTTTAAATTGGAATGGCTTGGGACGCGCAAACATCTGGGGTGCATAAACAGCTGGGAGCACAAACAGCCAGGGTGAACAAACACCCCGGGCGAGCAACAGCTAATGCTTAAGTATAGAGCTTTAGCTGAAATTAATTCTCGAGTATGAAGTTCTAGCTGCAACTAATGCTTGATAGTTTACCTGCGTACCAGGTAATTGCGGTTTACCTTGCGTGAACCTGGTAATTAGTTTACCAGGTACGTATGTATCTGGTAATTACAGTCTATACGCCATTTACCGGGTAATACGTGACGTTTACAAATAACTTACGCCATTTTTACAGTAAGGCGTGTATCTTGCAATCGAAATTTACCTCACGTTGTCCCTCTCCTTGTTTTGTTTTGGCACTCTCACACCGTTGGAATCGGTAGATGCTGGATGCCGGACAAGTGGTGACCTAAGGAGACATAAACAGACGTTTCGACCACTGGGATTCTCACGGGTACTTATCTAGTACCTTTGCAAGGTACTTAAAAAAGTGCTAACGCTTTCATTCGTCTACGTAAAGTTAGGTGACTTTATGAAGGAGACATTTCGCCGACCAGAGGCTTTATCGGTAAATTCTTCTTGTGTATTAATAAAGGCCATGGTGTGCGAAACATTTCCTTCATAAAGTTATCGCCAACAGCAACAGCCTAATTGAACTGCTATCGCCAACAGCAACAGCCTAGTTGAACTGTTATCGCCAACAGCAACAACCTAATTCAACAGTAAAGTAAAGCTTGGCCTTCAGGCCAGACTGTAATGGTAGAAACGCGCGAAACCGGTCACAGGTAAACGTAACGTTGCACAAGTCTTATGCATTTGTTGGTATTTTGTTAAGAAACCTATTTGACTCTCCGTTGAAATCGCGTGACCACAGAGCGAGAAAGCACAGGGGTCGCGGAGCTTCTTAGTCTCAGGCGGGGATGAAGGGACATTATTCTGTTTCTATTTTGTAATGGACATCGATTTCGCACGCAATGTGTTTAGGGTGTCTCAACGACTAAACGAGGATAAATGTCTTGTGTTTGGACGGGGATCCCTGTCTTCGTTTGGGTGGGGATACCTATATATTTGGGTTGTATAGATGTCGTGTTTGGATGTAGTTAAGGAAGCCTACAGGTTTGGGAGGCTGTAATGGTTTCAGATTCATTGTGCACTAATATTACTTTAGATAATAAGAAGTATATGGTAGTGGCAAGCGGGAATTGTAGATTAATGTACGAGTGGGCAGAATGAGTCCTAGCACGCGTCCTTGTGTGTGCCAGCTAACTATTGATGAGTGACTCGATGGATTTAAATAGCGTCCTGCGTAGAGAGATACGCTTTGCAGATCAAGCTTTTTTAAAAAATATATATATAGTTTCGATCTAAACAAATCAAAACATTGTTCCAATAAAATCACCTTTTTGTAAAATGTGCATTTTCTTTACCATTGAAGCAGTTTGTTAAATAAAATCAAACTAAGGGTAAGGTTTCTGTAGGGTTGAAACATGCACAACACATCAAACGACTTTTATAATAAAGTTTTGCTTCAAGTAAAGCCTTGTCAAATTTTAACTTGAAGATTCCTTTGCGACGAAATGTATTTTTCACCCCCTGTTGGTTCACAGCTTTTGCTGTAAATCTGTTGGATCAGCATTTGTATGGTGTAAATCTTTGATGGACAAGTGTTTGTATGGTGTAAATCTTTGATGGATCAGTGTTTGCATGGTGTAAATCTTTGATAGACCAGTGTTTGCATGGTGTAAATCTTTGATAGACCAGTGTTTGTATGGTATAAATCTTTGATGGACCAGTGTTTATAAATATCCGTCTTTTTACTAGTATTTATATTGTGCAAGTTTCCTGTGTTCTATTGTGTGTATAGTGTAAATTTGTGTTACGTGCCAGTGTTGAATCACTACAATATATTTCACACACTACATTTCATGAAGTAAGCGATTACTAGAGTCACTTTGTTACGTCCCCAGTAATCAGAAAAAATACTTTTTATTTTAAGTTAGGTTACGTTACATAAACCTATGAAAACTTTTATTTAACCACAAATAAGCAAATTAAAAACGGAGATATGTCTGGCAGTGCGGCCTTTGAGTAAGTCTTGGCAACGATCACATCTGTAATTGTATAACGAGTCCTGTTAGGATGAGTTGAGCAATGTCTTCTTAGAGGTAAGCTCATTGTAGCCTGTTTCTGGTTTCTTCCAGGAATGTTGTGCAGGCTGATAGTCGTTCCCCAGATCACATTGAAGCGTAGCCTCTGCAATTTATCATGAAAATTAAATTTCGCGTTTTCTTTCAGGTCCTCCCCTCCATTTACTACAGAGGCGAGGGCAATAATAATCTCTTCTAAGAAGATAAAAAATCACTGGTCATTGAGCTATAAATTTTCTCGGAACTCTTCTATTAGCCCATAATATTTTACACTTAATAGTCCTACATTTGTTAATTAAAGAGTTCGTGCATTTGTGATACTTTATTGCCAAACAATGTTTTTGCAAACAGACATTGAAGATATTACAGTTGGTCATGATAATTTCTGTAGAGCCAATAGAATGAACACCATTTCTTAATAAAATTATTAAAACATGGTTATATAATAATAATTATAATAATATAATAGCATTATTAATAGCACCAGTAGTATTATTGTGTAACATTTTGTTCAAAATTAAAAAATTACACTGTCGATATTACAAAGTTTGGAATCATAAGGATTGTAAGTAATGTACAGTACAAAAATTTTACATGATTGCAGATATCATTGCAATTATTACAGAATCATCCGTACATTAATATCCCTACAAACTCAAAACTCGCGAGTAATAACTACAGTGCCGTAGTATTCCCGGAGTGGTACCATTTAGGACGAAATTAGATTAAACGGAGATGTAACCCTAATAGTCAGGAACCACTGGATCTTTAAGGAGCTCAAAAATCTGAATGCAGTGTATTAAGAACTTCATGACAGGAACACTAATAATAGAGAGATCCAGGATAGCAGTGACCGTCAGTATGTGGATTTTGTGCGTATACTTGACTTGCTGACAGTGTTAATTAGTGTCAGTATATTAACCTAGAGCCCATCAGCCTCTCCATGTGTTAAGGAAATTGTGCATCCTCCACAGGTGGCTGTCAGAATTACACCTAGTTGTATACCAACAGTTTGATGTCCTTGTTGACACCTGGTTCTTGGTTCATTACTAGGCTGAGTGTTTCAGCGTAATTGGTCGCAGAATGAAGCTTGGGCTGGCACGAAGGTAGATAAGGTTTGGTGTGTGGAAAATGAAGCTTGATTAACTCAAGAGATTATATACCTTATTTGCCTTATGCCAACTGTATATTAATTAGGTCTTTGCTGATATGCATTGTGATGTGTCCTGTTTGGCACAAAACCGGTGGATGCCGTCCCAGGCATTCAAAGACCTCTACCCGCCAGCGATTCTCCGGGGCAATGTTACCAAATCACTCGATATGTTGAAATGTCTGTCACTGTGACAAAATCTCAAGGTTCTGGGACCTAGTGACAAATAGGTTTCATTTCCGATATTACGAGGCCATATATTCGGCAAGTGTAAAAATGACGGCACTATTGATGCAAAACTTGCTTCTTGAGGCGGTGGGAAAAGTTAACCCCTTTCTTCTATTTGGCAGCGCGGGGATAAGGTCGCAGGCCTTGTGTCACGTAGACACACTATGGAGAACACGGTATAGGAGAGTTCATAAAATTCCCCACACAGTAAAACTCCAACAACTGGAAGCCTGGAAAAGAAAGCGATTACAACATTGATACAAATACACATTTTAGAGAAAGCGACAGAGAGCATGCAAATTCCATTCAGAACTACTAATCGTCGAGACGTTAAATAGCATGAGGGAAGGGGGAGAGCTTAAGCTTAAAGAGCAAAAGTTATGGAATTTGTAATGAAAACATAAAAGTAGATGAGCCAGCAAGACTTGAACAGGTTTAAATCCATAAAAAAATAGAATATGTTAAAGTAAAGCACTAGCGAGTATGGAAAATGTACAGAACATGGATGACGTCAAAGGACCGAGAAATGGGAAAGCTAGGATAAAATTTGTATGCGAAAGAAACAACGGCAGTTAAAAAATTATATATCCGTGAATGAATTGAAACTTCTTCGCAGTCACGTACAAAGGAAGGTGAGAATAAAGGACAGTGAAATTGGAAAAGGTCAGAGGTTTGCGAGGAACTAATTTAGAACTAGCAATGAACTTTTAATTGCAAAGTAAATCAGTCCCAGAAAGCAGGGAAGAGGAAGGAAGGACGTAACTAAAACTGGATAATTATATCTACACAATAAAGGTGTAAGCATTCCAGCTCTTTCTCCATATATAGCGGTAAAAGTTAAGACCTTCAGAAAATCGCTGGGAGGGCACCTACGCGCAGCTGGAAAACAGCAAATGTGGTCCAAATGTAGAAGTAGGGGATCAGGCAAAGGGTATTGAAATACAGTCCAGCATCACTTACAAAATATTGTCTACAACAAAGTTCGGAAATTTGCAAGACAGACAAGGTATGTTTGCTGTTATTTCATGCTACATGGTGTCCTACCAAAGATCTGTTCACAAAGCAAAAAAAGGGTTAAAAAAGACAGACGATGGAGTGATGGTGCGGGAGGATGTATCTAATTGGGCAGCGATCGCGAATGGGGTCCCCAAAGATTCGGTACTAACACCATGACTGTTTCTGATACTATGTACGTAAATACACAGTCAAATGGGATTGACACCTACATATCTTTGTTTGCAGACAATGTGCAACAAATGACAAGAATATGAATAGTGGAGGACAGGGACAGGCTTCACGAAGGCTTAGACTGACAGCAAGAGTGATTAAAAATGTGACAATTGAAGATCAACCTCCAAGTGAAAGATCATGCAATTTGGTAAGGGTAGAGAGAAGGCGGGAGACACTGCAGACTGGGAGAGAAGGAACCACGAACATTAAACACCGTCTGTTCTCTGAACCATTTATCTACTTACGAAGTAGGAGGTACAAAATTTGTTTTACTTTATTGCCTCTGCAACTCCACAAGTGTATAAAAATAAGTGGGTTTTGCAGTAGACAAAGCTTGTTTTGTATCTCAGTTTATTAAAAAAAATACCTTGGGTTTTGTTCAGTTTTGTTCGATATTCACCTTAGTTGCTCGGAATTTTATGCAAGTTCTAAAATATAAATGGGTTGTGCAATAGCAAGTTGTATTTTGGGCCTATGGCTGTTTGTGTGTGTCAAAAGGAAAACCTAAACTAGAATTTAATTCAAAATCTACTTGACTTTTTTTTTCGTTAACAAAAAACTTTTCCTATAGGCCTAAAATAAATTTCTCCAACACCACTTAATGTGGGAGATTTTGCTTAATAACCCATATTTATCCGCGCAATTAAAATATTGACAGAAAACACTGAAGACACTGAAGATTCGAGCCCACCACTTACTGGTTCTTGGTCATCGGTTTGCATGTCTCTTGAGGTCGATTACTGTTCATTTTATAACCTTGTTTTCTTTGCCTTGGGTCCGTGCTTTTGTATGTACGATCACATGTATGCAAGTGTTTGTGTATTACGTTTATATGCTCGTAAGTGCACATAAGAGGTGTGAATATAGTGGCAATGTTGAGTTTGTATTCGAGTTGTAATAGTGGTGGTGATGTAAGCAAACACCTGCTGCAACACCTAAACAACACAAAAGCACCACACACACCATTTTCAACATCCTACTTAATCCACCCCTACTTTTTTTTTATACAAATATAGTAATCTATGAATCTTTACACTTGCCTCATCCATAGGTAGATGATCCTAGCACACAAATAGTTCAAGGAAAACTGCAAACTGTATCCCACTTACTCCTAAATTTGTGTTCGTATTGATGGAACACGGTCCTTTAAAATGAGAAGTTTTTTTTTATATGCTAACATATCAGTTACCCCAAGAATTAAAACGCGAAGGAATGTTAATAGAAATTGCATTCCTATAGAGCCATACCGCCATGCTGAAACCTTTTAGATCAATCTACCTTGCAGCTGGGGCCACAGAACTGCTCTCTCTTCGTTGTAGCTGGGTTGAGTAATGGATCCAAATGGCGTGCTGCTAACATTGAGGAAGAAAAGACACATTCCAAAACAAATTTTGGTAAATATCCAGGTCAGGACACCATTTGGCACTGTAGAGCTTTTATCAACCGCTACACAGCGAAGCCTAATAAAAACCTACAGAATGCTGCTTTTCATATCCCTCTAAAGTTACAGTTTCGTTTATTCTCACATCAACTTATTCTCACAGGATCTTACCTTTGAATGAAAGGTTGTGAATGTAGTGATGGTGGCTGCTAATAAAGGAAGGAAGTATTGAGCAGTCACTGATAATGTTAGAACTTCGTAAACATTTGCTTCGGCAATGCTGTTTCCTGTTTCCACTCATCTACAATACTATTGCCAAACCACCGTTTTCATATTTTAAAACAATGTGTGAATCGTGATGTCAGTGTGAGCAAGAGTGCTGATGTGAATGTGTGAACGCTATTGTAAATGTATGAGCGGTTATTGATATGAATGTGTAAATACATGTTTATATCTACAACAGAGCCATACTTCTGGTGTCCTGTCTTCAAGCAAAATGTTAGTGTGTAAGAAAGTTGCAGACCTGCTGCAAGTGTTGGGCCAGTGGTATCCGCACAGAACAAGTGAATGTAATGATGTTAATTAAAAAGTATTTAATCCACGTTCTACCTCGCAGAAGCACTTTCTAGTAGCCTTTCGGCACTTTTTTTTTTACTCACTGTACAACTATGGTCTTTTGCTATTGACGGTGTGTCAGGGCAGTCCAGTCAGGATGGGAGGGAAACCACTGGGATCGGGCAGGTGAAACTCGTCCGCGCTTTGCCTTGGCATTTAATATTACCAGACAAACTGCAGGTGATCTCGTCCCCAACAACCGTGCCACCCCCCCTCCCGTCATAACAATGATCTCCCCCACTTTCACTCCATTTCCTCCTCCAACGTGTGTGGTAGGTCGAGGGTGTCACGAGGTAATTGGTGGTGGGGGTCAATGACACAACAAGAGGAGAGAGAGCGTGAGTGAAAGTAATATGAGGGTGTGTAACGAGTGAGAGTGAATGAGTATGAGGGTATGCGTGAATGAGGGTATGTATGAGAATGAATATGAGGTTATACGTATTAGTGAGTGAATATGAGGGTATGTATGAATGAATGAGGGTATGTATGAGTGGATGAATATGAGGGTATGTATGAGTGAATGAATATGAGGGTATGTATGAGTGAATGAATATGAGGGTATGTATGAGTGAATGAATATGAGGGTATGTATGAGTGAATGAATATGAGAGCATGTATGAGTGAATGAATATGAGGGCATGTATGAGTGAATGAATATGAGGGTATGTATGAGTGAATGAATATGAGGGTATGTATGAGTGAATGAATATGAGGGTATGTATGAGTGAATGAATATGAGGGTATGTATGAGTGAATGAATGTGAGGGTATGTATGAGTGAATGAATGTGAGGGTATGTATGAGTGAATGAATGTGAGGGTATGTATGAGTGAATGAATGTGAGGGTATGTATGAGTGAATGAATGTGAGGGTATGTATGAGTGAATGAATGAATGTGAGGGTATGTATGAGCCTGTATGAAATATTAAATTATTTTAAGGTTCCGGGATTATTACCCCATCATCTGTTCTTAGACCTGTCCTGACTTTTTTTAAAAATCCGCAGAAAATTAAAGATGAATGTAAATATGAGTTTGTAAGACATCCTTGCCATCCTAAATGTTCAAGAGAGAGAAGGAGCGCAACAATCCTGCCAGTTTGACACACAACAACTCAGTAGTGCCTCCCTGGTTGGTTTCTGTCTGTCAACGTGTGTTAGTATGTATACTTACCTGGTTGTGTTGCACAGGGGTCGAATCATTACGCCTGGCCAGGAATTTTGACTTATTTCTGGATTTCTTTCTGAGAGAGAGTCTCTCTCTCTCTCTCTCTCTCTTTCTTTCTTTCTTTCTTTCTTTCTTTCTTTCTTTCTTTCTTTCTTTCTTTCTTTCTTTCTTTCTTTCTTTCTTTCTTTCTTTCTTTCTTTCTTTCTTTCTTTCTTTCTCTCTTTCTCTCTTTCTCTCTTTCTCTCTCTCTCTCTCTCTCTCTCTCTCTCTCTCTCTCTCTCTCTCTCTCTCTCTCTCTCTCTCTCTCTCTCTCTCTCTCTCTTTCTCTCTCTTTCTCTCTCTTTCTCTCTCTCTCTCTCTCTCTTTCATTCATTCATTTCTCGTTTTGTTGATTTCTTTCTGAGTGTGTGAGAGAGTGTAAGAGCCTGCCTCTCTCTCTCTCTCTCTCTCTCTCCACAGGGTTTAACAGGGTTAGGTTAAGGTTCCTAACTTTATTTATAAGCTAAGAGCTTTTACCTACATCAGCTCAATTGATAGCCATTTTATTGCTATGAAATATGAAAATAGGGAACAGGATGAAATTGGAAATAAATGGTATAAAATACTGACACAATGGAAAAATAAACACATAAGCAGTATATGTATAATGTGATCCTTTATTCACAACGTTTCGCCCACAGTGGGCGAAATGTTGTCAATAAAGGATCACATTAAACTGCTTGTGTTTATTTTTTCAGGATGAAGTTGAAGCCATCTGTGGGCCAGCCTATTTCATTTGATCAAGTGACTGTTTCATTGACGTCATTATGCTGTACAAACATGTTCCAGACTTGAGCCATTTTTTTTTCCTCTTTCTCCCCTCACCTATATGTGGTTGCAGGGGTCAATTCTCAGTTGCGTGTGTGTGTTTGAGAGAGAGAGAATTGCTTGTTAATAAAGCTAGGGATCCTTAACCTAACCTTGTCAAACCCTGTGTAAAAAAAAAAATTGTAATGAGTAGGAGTATGTGTATGAAAGAGAGAGTGAGAATGAATGAGTTCATCTTTACCAGTACAGTGGTACCTCGAGTTACGATGGTCCCCAAAATCGCCCTTTTATGTAAGTTTATTTTTTTAAATGCTTTTGTAAGTATATTTTTGGGGGTGTAAAAGGACTAGTCTATTTTACATTATTCCTTATGGGGATAAATTCGTTTGGTAATGGCACTTGAACAGCATTCTCGAACGAAAAAATATCGTAACTCGAGGTACCACTGTATATAGTACGTATGCTGTTTCATGTTTAACCATTGTATATGGTAGAACTAAACACTCGCTCTTACAAGTTGATTTGACCAACCCAAACTACTTCCCATATCTTTCAACTCATTTTACATACATGTATTCTGTTTTGTACTGTCCTTATTAATTTAAAAAAATAAACAATAATAATATAAATGAAAACACACAATATTGTACCACAAAACAGTAGTCATAATAATATGTAATAATAATAGTAATAATAATAATAATAATAATAATAATAATATTTATAATTATTTACATAACCTTAGTTTTCCATTTGAAGCAGCAATTAGTGAAATAGTACATACCTCTTTTTTTTCTTTCTTTCTTACAGGTACAGCATATAGCTAGGTCTCGATTAATGCAAAGAATGAATCCCGTGAAGTGGGCAAATTATTTGAATTTGCTCTTTGAATTATATGCAGTTTTTGCACATGATTTGAAGAGTTTGGGGGGACTACCATTAATTAATTTCGCCTTAAATCGTAATTCACACTTTGGATTCGCACTAATAGAGACCTGGTTGTACAGTATTATTATTTATTCAAAACTGTGTTTGAAGTGTTAGAATTTATAGTGGCAAGGAAATCTAATTTATTTCTATAGTGGCTCTGACTTTGTTTAAATACAATTTATATATTGTTCACATGGAAAATCAATACCATTGAAAAGATATACAGTGGTACCTCGAGTTACGATATTTTTTTGTTCGAGAATGCTGTTCAAGTGCCATTACCAAACGAATTTATCCCCATAAGGAATAATGTAAAATAGACTAGTCCTTTTACACCCCCAAAAATATACTTACAAAAGCATTTAAAAAAATAAACTTACATGAAAGGGCGATTTTGGGGACCATCGTAACTCGAGGTACCACTGTACTGTACTAGTCAATTTTTGTTTGCAAAGAAACTGATTGATTGCAAAGATTTTAATATTTTCTTTTGTGCAGTATTTAAAGATACAATAGACGAAATATATTTATATATATACATATATATATTGCAATGAACAATAAAAAGTGAAAATAAAAGGACAAAATTTAAGTTGTGTGGAGAATGACTACCCTGACAATGAGGCGAGAAGACCTAGGGATATCATGGGCTCAGCTGGAGTATCCACCCAAGTCATATACTGGAATGCCCATTCCTGCTACAGCCACCACAGGCTTGACTGGACCGCTCACCTCCCCATGGGTTCCAGATGGCAAGAATCTGGCTGCACACATTGCCAGTGTCATGCCAACTCCTCCCGAGTCTCCCCCTCCAGGACGTGTGGCTGGTGCCCACGGTGATGGTTGCAATGTACGTGGCATTCCTGGATTACATGCTCCTCAACTCTCTCTCTTGTCTCTGCTAATCATGTCTTGATTTTACATAGAATGCCATAAAGTATTTTTGCCTATAATTTTTTGTTCGTCATCACTTATTATAATTTATATAAAACTATCAACATATTGATTTAGACATCTACCTGTCTATACCACAATATGAATTTTAGTCCTTATTGTTTGTTTAATCTCTGCCCATCAGTTATTTTATGAGATGCATGAAACATGTAATCTTTCAGGTGTATATGCAGTGTCTCATTGTCACAAATTATTTAGCAGGGTTTTGATATGTTTCATGTTGTTGTAATAAATTTATCATAACTCTAAATTACCATTGCTTCTCTAATAGGATATTATCCATAGTGTTATAAGCACATTTTTCATAAATGTCAACACAAACATTTGTGTATTTTGTATAGTATAGGTACTGTGCTGTATCAGACTTCAGTTTTTAAATCTTCATAATGTGCAATAAAAGGTTATTTGCATATATGATACATATAATTTTGATGATACAATGCAGTTTTATGTATTACTGTAGCTTATTTAATTTATCAAAATGTTGGATGCAGATTAAAGTTTTCTTTTTTCAGCTTATGCAAGACGAGTCAATAAATAACTTTTTTTTTTTTTTTTTTTTTGCCGAAGACATAAAGATACACATTGTTAGTTATTTTATAGCACACAGATGAATGAAGTGCAAGTGTCAAGTCTTAATGGAACTGTCCTTATTCTTCATCACTGAAATATTCAAGTTCATGTGCATGCAGCCTCATTTTAAGTGTCCTTAACATCTTAATACTACAGGAAGTACTTGCCACATAGATTTCCTTGGGTACTGAAATAGATGATGGATGAGGCCAAGTCTTGGCTGTACACTGGGCTTCGTAGTCACAGAATCTCCAGTTTGTAATCATAGGCATAGGGTGGCACTTTATTGAAAGGATGATTGGAAGAATCTTACCTTGATTTTTTTTTTTGTTCCCTGATTTTCATATAAGTACTATAAGGAGAAATGCTAAAAGCAGGTGGGACTATAGTTTTGGAATGGTTGGTACTTTTATTTAATAAATGTATGGAAGAGGGGAAGGTACCTAGGGATCGGCAGAGAGCATGCATAGTTCCTTTGTATAAAGGCAAAGGGGACAAAAGAGAGTAAAAATTGTAGGGGAATAAGCCTGTTGAGTATACCTAGTAAAGTGTATGGTATAGTTATTAAGAATTAAGAGTAAGATGGAGAGCAGGATTGCAGATGAACATGGAGGCTTTAGGAAGGGTAGGGGGATGGGGTGAGTAGACCAAATGTTTACAGTGAAGCATATAGGTGAACAGTATTTAGATAAGGGTAAAGAAGTTTTTGTTGCATTTATGGATTTGGAAAAGGCATATGATAGGGTGAATAGGAGAGCAATGTGGCAGATGTTGCAGATGTATGAAATAGCTGGTAGGTTACTGAAAGCAGTTAAGAGTTTTTACAAGGATAGTGAAGCTCAGGTTAGGATATGTAGGAGAGAGGGAGATTATTTTTCAGTAAAAGTAGGCCTTTAGACAGGGATGTGTGATGTGACCATGGCTGCAAGAGAAGTGAATGCTTGGGTGTTAGCAAGAGGTGTGAGATTAGGAGATAAAGAATCTAACACTAAGTGGGAGTTGTCACAGTTTCATTTTGCTGATTACACTGTACTTTTGGGAGATTTTGAAGAGAAGTTGCAGATGTTGGTGAACGAGTTTGGAAGGGAATGTAAAAGAAAGAAATTAAAAGTGGATGTAGGAAAGAGCAAGGTGATAAGGTTAACAAAAAATTTAGGTAATGAAAGATTGGATATCAGATTGGAGGGAGGTAGTATGGAGGAAGTGAATGTATTCAGATATTTGGGAGTGGACTTGTCAGTAGATGGGTCTGTGTAAGATGAGGTGAATCATAGAATTGGTGAGGGGGGAAAAAGGTGAGTGGAACACTGAGGAGTCTGTGGAGACAAAGAACGTTATTCATGGAAGCAAAGAGGGGAATTTATGAGAGTATAGTGGTACTAACACTTTTAGATGGGTGTGAAACATGGTGAATGTTGCAACAAGGAGAAGGCTGAAGACAGTGGCGATGCCATGTCTGATGGCAGTGTGCAGTGTGAATATAATGCAGAGAATCCTGTAGCTTGGAGATTAGGAGGAGGTGCGGGGGGTTTCAAAAGTATTATCCAGAGGGCAGAGGAAGGGTTTTTGAGGTGGTTTGGACATTTAGAGAGAATGGAACAAAATAGAATGACTTGTAGGGCATATAAATATGTAGTGGAAGGAAAGTGGGGTAGGGGTCATCCTAGGAAAGGTTGGAGGGAGGGGGTAAAGGAGGTTGTGTGTGCAAGGGGCTTGAACTTCCAGCAGGCATGTGTGAGCGTGTTAGATAGGAGTAAGTGGAGACAAATGGGTTTTATGATTTGAAGTGGTGTTGGAGTGTGAGCAAAGTAACATTTATGAAGGGATTCAGGGAAACTGGTTAGCTGAACTTGAGGCCAGGAGATGGGAAGTACAGTGCCTTCACACTGAAGGAGGGTGTTGATATGTTGCAGTTTTTTAACTGTAGTGTAGACATGCCTCTGGCAAGACGATGATAGAGTGAGTGATGATGAAAGTGTTTCTTCTTTTTTGGGTTACCCTGCCTTGGTAGGAAATGCCGATGTGTTAATAAAAAAAAAAAAAAATACTATAGGGATCATAAAATAGCATATAAATTACAGTATGAGCAACTAACATAAGCTAAAGTCTTTATTTTTTATTTAGTAAATTAAATCAAATTAAACTCAGACACATCTTCAACACAAATAACCAATGGGTTATAAAAGAATCTGCCTTGAAAAAAAAAGCAGTTTTTTCGATAAACATGTTCATAGTCGAGGGGGCTGCTGCCTGTGCCTCGCATGCCTGTGCTTGTAATATGAAATGTTCTCTCCTCACATGGGTGATGAGAGGTTTAGTATTGTTTTACAACCATGCTTCAGGAAGCTATGACAACATTTAAAAATCTGTTGCAGATGGTATAGCCAGTCACATTATAATTTACTGGTCACAGGCTGTTCATAAAATCAAATGAGAAGTATTTGTCATAGAACACCATTATTATGAGTCTTATCAAGAGACCACTAGGCCTTAAACTTCTTCCACAGGAATTATTAACTTCTATATTTTTTGTTCATTAAGACGATATTGGAATTTTATCTCATTCAGGCAAGTACAATGGACCCCCGGTTAACGGCCATAATTCGTTCCAGAATGCTGTTCAAGTGCCGTTACCGAACGAATTTATTAACATAAGGAATAATGTAAATTAGATTAGTCCTTTTGGACCCCCAAACATACACTTACAAAAGCAGTCGTCAAAGGAAGTTCCAAGTGCCAGCCCTTTGATAAAGAAGGCGAGAAACACGATAGAATTGTGTCTTTGGGGAAGTCCATGGGGTTGGATGTGAGTGGCCAGGATGTGGAAGAGTTGGTGGACGACCACAGGGAAGAGCTAACCACTAAAGAGATGCACCTTCAATTGGAACAGCAACAGATCGCAGCTGAGGAAATTGCTTCAGAGGAGGAGGAAGAGAGAGGGGAGAATGTGCCTTCTTCAGTGATTAAGGACATGTGTGCAAAGTGGAGTGAGTTGCAAAGTTTTGTGAAGAAATATCACCCTAACAAAGCTGTTGCAAGCTGTGTCTGCTACATGTTCAATGACAATGCCTTGTCCCATTTTAGGCAAATCTTGAAGAGACTCCAGAAACAGACCTCTCTGGACAGATTTTTTTGTGCGACAGGGGTCCAGTGCCAGTAAAAGACAAAGAAGGGAAGTAACCCCAGATAGGGACTTGATACCTGAAGTCCTTATGGAGGGGGATATCCCTTCCAACCAATAACCTCTCCTCCTCCCTCTCCCCTCCTCACATCTTCCATACGCCAACAAGAGTCTTCAATAAAGGTAAAAGTGATATTAAATGTTCATTTATCCATTTCATTAGTCCTTTATATTTATTTCTCATTGTTTTCTGTATGTAAAACTATAGTTATTCTCTATAAAATGTATTTTTTGTTAATACTTTTGGGTGTCTGGAATGGATTAATTGGATTTACATTATTTCTTATGGGAAATATTGCTTCAGTTTTCGTCAAATTCGGTTTTCATCAGACTTTCTGGAATGAACTAATGACGAAAACTGAAGTTCCACTGTATCATAAAATGCTGATTCCACACATTCAATCATCTATGCTCACTTCAATGTTTTTTCCACCCATAAAGTGATGGAGGCTCAAGCTTCTGTACATTTCTTTTTTCTCCCATGGTAATATAGATAATTGCTTGCTGTTCTCAATACAGCTAGCTAACATTGCTACAGTTTTTCACTAAAATATTACCCAGTTCAATAATATTGCCTATTGAGCATACTATACTAGGGCTTCATTCATCTTATTCATTTTTATACCATAATAACCTAGTTTATCCAGTTTTAGTTATAGGATTGAAGCTCAGCTTCAATCCTATAACTAAAGGAAAGCTACATTATTTATTGACTCTCTTGTGTTTTCAAAGCTTTTATGTGAAGGAATATTATAAATCTTTTACCATACTTGTAATAATTGTTTCCACTTTTTTTTTACCTTATCTATCTGTCAGTGACATTGCAGGATCTGTTTATGTACAGTAACCCTAAAATATTGGTGTTATCAGTACATCTGAAACTCTGCTCTCAGAATGGCCTTATTGATGAAACCACCACCAACCTGGGTCTTCAAAATCTTCTTCATGTATCTACTAGCAACTCTGACCGGTACTATCTAACTCGAAAATGCTGCTATGTCTTCCACTGTTTGAACCTTCGAACCAGATTCAATTATCCGGATATACCAAATAAGGTAAGGTGGCTTTCGATAGTTAGACTATCTGTAGAAACCTATGACATATCATTATTGTAGAGTGGAGATGGTGAAATTTATGCATGAATCAAGTGTACTGTAATTGGTTATTGGACATACAGTGTGGCAAGGGCTGTCGTCAAAGTTGTGAATTAAATCACTACATGAGTCATTCTGTAAAGTAAAGCTCTTATACTTTTGCCTTATGTGATAAGCTGACATAATATACCGTAGTACATAAATATAAATTATAATACAAATACAGTATGATATATTGATCAATTCTTCTCTTGCCTTTTCATTGTTATTACATATTTTCACTATACTCATGAGTTGATTATCATTTTATATACAATATATACAATAGGTGGTTCGGACATGTAGAGAGAATGGAACGAGACAGAATAACTTCGAGAGTGTATAAATCTGTAGTGGAGGGAAGGCGGGGTAGGGGTCGGCCTAGGAAAGGTTGGAGGGAGGGGGTAAAGGAAGTTTTGTATGCGAGGGGCTTGGACTTCCAGCAAGCATGTGTGAGCGTATTTGATAGGAGTGAATGGAAACAAATGGTTTTTAATACTTGACGTGCTGTTGGAGTGTGAGCAAAGTAACATTTATGAAGGAATTCAGGGAAACCGGCAGGCCGGACTTGAGTCCTGGAGATGGGAAGTACAGTGTCTGCACTCTGAAGGAGGGGTGTTAATGTTGCAGTTTTATAACTGTAGTGTAAAGCACCCCTCTGGCAAGACAGTGATGGAGTGAATGATGAAAGTTTTTCTTTTTCGGGCCACCCTGCCTTGGTGGGAATCGGCCGATGTGTTAATAAAAAAAAAATAATACAATAGTGTTTCATTTTGGGGTAATCTGTGAAGCAAGAGCTGACTCATAATAGCAGTGTGACTCACTAGCACAATCCAGATATGAATATGTTCAATTTACACTAATTTTATTAAAACTGTCTTCATGAAAAGATAAGTTACATTATTATGTATAACGCCATGGGTATCATTGTCACTGCAGTCTGGAACATTATTGCACAGTAACAGCAGCTCCCTCTTCCTGTGAAACTGCATCTTTATGCCATGAATCCCAGAAAGTTATTAAACACACATTGTTGTTGTATCAGGACATAAAGACAAACATTTCTTAAAAATTAAATTCAAGGTCAGCAGACCTACCACAAAGGTGACCTACATACTGTATTTGAAATACAAAAAAAAAACAAGGTTAAACAGGTATCCATATGGTTTACTTATTAAGGTACACAGAATTTGCAGCCAAGAGTTCCATGAAGAAGAATTCGTAAGCATTTCTCACAAATATTTACAAAATTGACGTTCAATAGTAACACATTCCAACTGCTCAGAAATGGAAAGAATCAACTCAAAAGAAGCACTGGATACAAAAGACAGGAGTACCATCTCATAGAATGAAAGAAACATGTCAAAAAATGGAAATAATAATGTCAGATGACCTATAATTTAGAAAACACAATAAGGCCTCAGGCTGGGCTACAAGGGTAGAAAAATTAAAAATGAGTCGAAGGTATATAGCACATGTTTATCACAGGTATCCCCCAACATCTCATCAGGAGATGCAGAGGAGTGATACAAAGCTTTAATTCTTACACCACAACATAGTAATCCTGATAAAAGGATCATCTTTCTGACAGGTAACTGCCACAACCATCTCACACAGTATGGTAATCAGCATTGGGGTTACATAGTAGGACAACTGAAACAATTAGGACATCATCAGGAAACTACTCACAGCTGCTAACCATTCCTTGTGGGTGTAGCAATATGCATTATATTATACGTATAGGTGAAGCAGTATTAATATAAGGAGAGTCTAAGAACATAATGTGTCAGGGGTCACACAACACAGAAAGAGCATATACAACCCACTGTGATATACGCACCGAAATCATGGCTTGGAAAAAATACCAAGTTAGTTATATAAGAGGAAGACAGAGAAGAAAATGCTTAGAGACTATAGTAATATTGAAGTTTGTCTCCAGAGAACATAACCAAGGGTTACGTATTTAGTATTGTTTAATTTCTTGTACAATGTCTACATGTATTTGGTGGGACCAAACTAGCGAATGTGACAAAACAGCCCACCTCATAATCAACATCAGTAAATCACTGGCTAAGAATGTTAATAATAATATAATAATAATAATAGTATTTAATATCTTTATTTCTACAAGTACATGTTCAAGGTGTACATTTCTAGCTGACATCAATGACATACTACTATATAGAAAGCTGCTGGTTATGCAGAGCATTTTGGGCAAATTAGGTCAATTTTGTCCCAAGGATGCAACCCACACCAGCTGACTAACACCCAGGTACCCATTTTACTGATGGGGAACATAGACAACCTGTGTAAAGAAACACTCCGAATGTCTCTACCTTCGCTGGGAATCGAACCCAGACTCTAGCAGGGTGAAGCGAGAGCTTTAGCCACCAGGCCACGAGACACCTACAACTGTGACACTGGAATGAAACTGTGGCTATTTGAGTCAGATTTTCCATTTACTTTGTGAGTGTTTTCTGCTAGTGCTGCAGGATTCTATTACCTTTATATTTATTTGCATTTATTGGCATTATGTTATGTTTTAATTTATTAAATGATGCTTATAGAAGACAGGCAAAACTAAAATAATGTACTGCTGATCGAGAAATTTGATTAAATCTGTATGTAAAAATCGATGTTGTCTCCAAAAGGGCAGGTTGCACAACAACAGCCAGTTACTCAAGATTGTACCTTACCACCTTATCTCTTTCCTACCTAATCTTCCTTCCCTATCCCCCTTTCCCTTCTGCTTCTCTGATGCTGCAGTGGGACAGGTTGGAGGGAGGGGGTAAAAGAGGCTTTGTGTGAGAGGGGCTTGGCCGTCCATCATGTGTGTCTAATCATGTTAGATAGGAGTGAGTAGAGGTAAATGGTTTTTGGGACTTGACAAGCTGTTGAGCAAGGTAACATTTGAGAAGGGATTCTGGGAAACCTGTTAGAAGAAGGGGTGGGGATATTTTGCAGTTTGGAGGGGCATCTGAAATGTATTGGCACACCTCTGGCAAGACAGCGATTTGAGTTTATGATGGTGAAAGTGTTTTTTTATTTTTCGGGTTACCCTGCCTCAGTGGAAAACGGCCAACATGTTAAAAAAAAAAAAGGTAGATATTGCGTAAATTTACTGTAATTCTCTCTTATATGTTAAAAAATGCCTAAGTTTACATTTTTAATATGCTGCACATTCACTTATGATTTTTATCAATAGATGATCATTCGTGATGAACGGGTAACTTCAGCAATGGAGCAAGTGGTGACAGAGGAGATGGAAAATAATGGACTTGCAACAGATGACCAGAAGGCTTATTCATCCCTGATAGCCAAACACACTAAGAGAGCTCACAAATTGCTTAATGATATGAAGGCTGCTATATCCAGTACATTGATAAGGTAAGGAAACACTGTGCCTTTGAAATTTTTCATTACATATTCTAATCTCATATTCCACCTGTAGTTTACCTAAAGACAATTCTGGAGGGTTTGTGGCCCTGTCCCTGACTAGACCTACTGGTGTTTGTGGGTTTGGGGTTCGAAACATGGGTGCATTTGGAGAAATATACTCAATTGCTCTGCATGGTGTTTATTAGGCAGGAAGGTCATGTCTTTTGACAGTGTATCCTTTCAGCTTGGCTGTTGACTGCTTATGTCCTGCGGGCAAGCCGGGGTTTGAAACTAGAGGTCAGCAACAGTGACCTTTACCTTTCTGAGCCTTGACATAATAACGGTTAACATACTACATTCATACCATTGACTGCTTGGATTATTCTACTTACAGGACATCCTTGTCATGCAGGCAGATAAGCTAATACATACAGTATAAACGGACTGGCTGACACTACAAAGATGAATATCAGGCATTGATTCTATGCAATGAAAAAAGAATGTTGTACAAGAAAAACACATCATACTCGTAAATCATAGCATAATAAATCTTAGTGAATCATAGTTGGAATCAGGGAAGATCAATTGATTGCTATTCAGGTGTTCTGTGTGTTCTGAAGAAAATGATATACAAAAGAGTAAAAAGTACTTAACAGGCAAGGGGTAACTTAGTGCACATAAGTTACATCTGTTAAAATCCAGAACTTGTACAGGACATGAATAATAAATGTGCAGTAGAAATAGATCCAGTTAAAGTAACAGTCATATATGACACACTGTCATGTAATATGATACACAGTCAGGCAGAGCAACTCTGAGTCTAATCATCTGTGCAGCTAAATTTACATGAATACATAAAACAAAATTGTTTTGAAGCTACTAAATGTGCAAATAAGTGCTAATTTATTTACACTATTGCACAACAATTAGTGACTTATTATGCAGTATAGGTGATGATAGTTTTCTCTTCCTTAGACTTGTTACAGGGATTTTGGCAAGTCCCTCTTCATGAGGATAGCCAAGAATTATGATGAAATTTTCTTGCCTACATTCCAGGTAGTATATTTAAGTCAAGGGACTTCGGGAATTCCCAGTAATTTAAGGGCTTGATTGAACTTATACAGGCAGTAAAAGTTTTCTGTACATTCTCCAGAACTGTGATTTCACTTGTCTTCAAAGGGGCTGTTAGTGTACGGCAGTATTCCAGTCTAGAGAGAACACGTTACTCATCATTGGCATGGCATCTCTTATTTTGAAGGTTTTAGTTATCCAGCCTATCACTTTCCTTGTGGCTAGCTGGCCCAGTGGCTAATGCGTCGGTCTGGAGTTTTAGGACTCTCTGATCGCGGGTTCTAACCCCACCCGTGGTATGGTTTGTTTGCAATCATGTCATTACGATTTCGTGAGTCACTTTCCTTATGGTTGTGATAGTAAAACTGCTGTGATGCTTGAATATGAAATTTTATGACATTACTTGTAAGCCCCTCAAAACTTGATTCTTTTCATAATTCTCCCAGGGAAAAGGAGAGACGTGACATCCTTATAAGCTCAAAATTCTAATATCATTGTACTTTACTGTGTCTTCTTCTGGCCTTTCATGTTCCTGTCTTAAAAGATTTCGCAGTTTTTTGTACTCGGTTAATAAATACAGCATTTAGCTACAGCCTATGGTAAAAAGTTTTATTCGTTTGTATTTTTTGCATTTCATTATACAGTGGACCCCCGCCTAACGAGCACCCCGGAAATCGTACAATTATGTAAGTATAATATTGTAAGTACTTGTGGAAGTGTATTTTTGGGGGTCTGAAATAGACTAACCTACGTGACATTATTTCTTAAGGAAGTAAATTCGTTCGGTAATGGCACTTGAGCAGGCTTCTGGAATGAATTTTGCTCGTTAGGCGGGGGTCCACTGTACTTCTTTTTCTTTTATCCAGTATGGGAGGACAGTCACTGGCTTTGTTAGAAAATTTCACTCAAATGAAAGGGAGATTCATGAGATACCAGTGATGTTATGAGGTTATAAGCACTACTGCTTATTATTTTGCATCTGATCTGATCTGATATTTCCAGATTTTACTTTTGTGTTTACATTCTTTCACTTTTACTCTCTCTAACGTAATTTCTGCATCACATCTTTGCACACATATACGTAATTACATACGTGCATTGCTGTCTTTAAATACCCCAATTTATACACACTAAGCTAGCTGTACACTGAACTATCATTATTAATTGTTTGTATTTTTTTGTGTTTTCAGATTAACAGGTTATGTATTGTTCAAAGTGTTCAGCAATCTTCTGATGTCAGTAACCATACATGGAGGTCAACAAGAAGTGATTGAGAGAGCAGCAAAAAGAGATACTCCCATTATCTTCGTTCCATTGCACCGTTCACATGTTGACTACTTGTTTGTTACCTGGGTACTTTTCAACCGGCAGATAGCAGCGCCTGTTGTTGCTGCGGGTGATAATCTACGCATTCCTGTCTTTGGGTAGGTTTTGTAATTTTCATATTGCAGGTATGAGGATAGAGTACAGTAGACCCCCCTCCCCGTATCCACAGGGGATACATTCCAAGGACCTGCCGTGGATATCGAAACTGTGGATAGTAGCAAACCCTATACTATGTAACTCCTATACATACCTATTATAAAATTTAATTGATAAATTATACATACCTACTAGTATAAAATTTAATTGATAAATTATGGAGAAATATCACTTTTTCACTGATGGGAAGCACTTCATGGCTTATCTTAGGCTTTGAAGAACTGCCAGCTTCTCTACTTTTGTGCTTTGGGGTCATTGTTATGCAAAATTAAGATGTTTTTGGGCCACAGTAAACCATGGATAACTGAAACTGCGGATACCGAATCAGTGGATACAGGGGGTTCTACTGTGTGTGTGCGTGCACGTGTGTGCTTGTGTGTGCGTGCATGTGTGTACACGTGTTCATGCATGTGTGTACACGTGTGCATGCATGTGTGTACATGTATGTGTGTGTACAAGTGTGCATGCATGTGTGTACATGTGTTCATGCATGTGTATGTACATATGTGTGTGTACATGTGTGCATGGATGTGTGTACATGTGTGCATGGATGTGTGTGTACATGTGTGCATGGATGTGTGTGTACATGTGTGCATGGATGTGTGTGTACATGTGTGCATGGATGTGTGTGTACATGTGTGCATGCATGTGTGTACATGTACTCACCTATTTGCACTCACCTATTTGTGGTTGCAGGGGTCGAGTCATAGCTCCTGGCCCCGCCTCTTCACTGATTGCTACTAGGTCCTCTCTCTCCCTGCTCCATGAGCTTTATCAAACCTAGTCTTAAAACTATGTATGGTTCCTGCCTCCACTATGTCGCTTTCCAAGCTATTCCACTTCCTGACAACTCTATGACTGAAGAAATACTTCCTAACATCCCTTTGACTCATAGGAGTCTTCAACTTCCAATTGTGACCCCTTGTTTCTGTGTCCCCTCTCTGGACACATGTGTGCATGTGTGCATGCATGTGTGTGTGCATGCATGTGTGTGTGCATGCATGTGTGTGTACATGTGTGCATGCATGTGTGTGTAAATGTGTGCATGCATGTGTGTGTACATGTGTGCATGCATGTGTGTACATGTGTGCATGCATGTGTGTGTACATGTGTGCATGCATGTGTGTGTACATGTGTGCATGCATGTGTGTACATGTGTGCATGCATGTGTGTGTACATGTGTGCATGTATGTGTGTGTACATGTGTGCATGCATGTGTGTACATGTGTGCATGCATGTGTGTGTACATGTGTGCATGCATGTGTGTGTACATGTGTGCATGCATGTGTGTACATGTGTGCATGCATTGTGTGTACATGTGTGCATGCATGTGTGTACATGTGTGCATGCATGTGTGTGTACATGTGTGCATGCATGTGTGTGTACATGTGTGCATGGATGTGTGTGTACATGTGTGCATGGATGTGTGTGTACATGTGTGCATGGATGTGTGTGTACATGTGTGCATGCATGTGTGTACATGTGTGCATGCATGTGTGTGTGCATGCATGTGTGTGTACATGTGTGCATGCATGTGTGTGTAAATGTGTGCATGCATGTGTGTGTACATGTGTGCATGCATGTGTGTACATGTGTGCATGCATGTGTGTGTACATGTGTGCATGCATGTGTGTGTACATGTGTGCATGCATGTGTGTGTACATGTGTGCATGGCATGCTGTGTGTACATGTGTGCATGCATGTGTGTGTACATGTGTGCATGCATGTGTGTGTACATGTGTGCATGCATGTGTGTGTACATGTGTGCATGCATGTGTGTACATGTGTGCATGCATGTGTGTGTACATGTGTGCATGCATGTGTGTGTACATGTGTGCATGCATGTGTGTGTACATGTGTGCATGCATGTGTGTGTACATGTGTGCATGCATGTGTGTGTACATGTGTGCATGCATGTGTGTGTACATGTGTGCATGCATGTGTGTGTACATGTGTGCATGCATGTGTGTGTACATGTGTGCATGCATGTGTGTGTACATGTGTGCATGCATGTGTGTGTACATGTGTGCATGCATGTGTGTGTACATGTGTGCATGCATGTGTGTGTACATGTGTGCATGCATGTGTGTGTACATGTGTGCATGCATGTGTGTGTGCATGCATGTGTGTGTACATGTGTGCATGCATGTGTGTGTACATGTGTGCATGATGTGTGTGTACATGTGTGCATGCATGTGTACATGTGTGCATGTGTGTGTACATGTGTGCATGCATGTGTGTGTACATGTGTGCATGCATGTGTGTGTAAATGTGTGCATGCATGTGTGTGTACATGTGTACATGCATGTGTGTGTACATGTGTGCATGCATGTGTGTGTACATGTGTGCATGCATGTGTAATGTGTGCATGCATGTGTGTGTACATGTGTGCATGCATGTGTGTGTACATGTGTGCATGCATGTGTGTGTAATGTGTGCATGCATGTGTGTGTACATGTGTACATGCATGTGTGTGTACATGTGTGCATGCATGTGTGTGTACATGTGTGCATGCGTGTGTACATGTGTGCATGCATGTGTGTGTACATGTGTGCATGCATGTGTGTGTACATGTGGGCATGCATGTGTGTGTACATGTGTGCATGCATGTGTGTGTACATGTGTGCATGCATGTGTGTGTACATGTGTGCATGCATGTGTGTGTACATGTGTGCATGCATGTGTGTGTACATGTGTGCATGCATGTGTGTACATGTGTGTGTACATGTGTGCATGCATGTGTGTGTACATGTGTGCATGCATGTGTGTGTACATGTGTACTCACCTAGTTGTGGTTGCAGGGGTCGAGTCATAGCTCCTGGCCCCGCCTCTTCACTGGCCGCTACTGGGTCACTCTCCCTGCGCCATGAGCTTTATCATACCTCTTCTTAAAGCTATGTATGGAGCCTGCCTCCACTACGTCACTTCCTAAACTATTCCACTTCCCAACCACTCTGTGACTGAAGAAATACTTCCTAACATCTCTGTGATTCATCTGAGTCTTCAACTTCCAACTGTGTCCCCTTGTTGCTGTGTCCCATCTCTGGAACATTCTGTCTCTGTCCACTGTCAATTCCTCTCAGTATCTTATATGTTGTTATCATGTCTCCCCTATCTCTCCTGTCCTCCAGTGTCGTCAGGTCGATTTCCCTTAACCTCTCCTCGTAGGACATACCCCTTAGCTCCGGGACTAGTCTTGTTGCAAACCTTTGCACTTTCTCGAGCTTTTTCACGTGCTTGGCTAGGTGTGGGTTCCAAGCTGGGGCTGCATACTCCAGTATGGGCCTAACGTACACAGTGTACAGGGTCCTAAACGATTCTTTATTAAGATGTCGGAATGCTGTTCTTAGGTTTGCTAGGCGCCCATATGCTGCAGCAGTTATTTGGTGTATGTGCGCCTCAGGATATGTACCTGGTGTTATACTCACCCCAAGGTCTTTTTCCTTGATTGAGGTTTGCAGTCTCTGGCCCCCTAGGCTGTACTCCGTCTGCATGCATGTGTGTACATGTGTGCATGCATGTGTGTGTACATGTGTGCATGCATGAGTGTGTACATGTGTGCATGCATGTACTACTCACCTAATTGTGGTTGCAGGGGTCGAGACTTAGCTCCTGGCCCCGCCTCTGCGCTGTCCGCTACTGGGTCTCTGCTCTCCCTGCTCCATGAGCTTTATCATACCTTGTCTTAAAACTATGTATGGTTCCCTCCTCCACTATATCGTTCGCTAGACTATTCCACTTCCTAACTATTCTATGGCTGAAGAATTGCTTCCTAACATCTCTTTGACTCATCTGAGTCTTCAGCTTCCAGTTGTGTCCCCTTGTTTCTGTGTTCCCTCTCTGGAACATCCTGTCACTGTACATGTGTGCATGCATGTGTGTACATGTGTGCATGCATGTGTGTATGTGTGCATGCATGTGTACATGTGTGTATACATGTGTGTATGCATGTGTGCATGCATGTGTACATGCATGTGTGAGTACATGTGTGCATGCATGTGTGTACATGTGTTCATGCATGTGTGTACATGTGTGCATGCATGTGCATGTGTGTGTGAGAGAGAGAGAGATATTACCTATACTGTATGTGATTATATAGTATATGGTTATGGTATCGGGTGTCTCATATTCAGTGTATAATTTGTTAGTTTCCAGTAGCTGTACTACATATTACCTCTTGAGTCTTATTTCAGCAGTCTACCATTCTGAACATTTTCTTACACCCCTTCGGTACTGCTTTTGTTTTTCCTGTTAATGGTGTCAAGATATCATTCATATCTGTTTCCTCCATAAACCCTGCTAGGTAATAATTATCAGGTACTCTTTGTAAGCTTACCCACATGTTCTAAATATAGACTACATTGTTTCTGTTATCCTCTCTTGAGTATTTTCATCATCCTCATCCACATTCTCAAGCACATCGTTAGAAACTATATTAATGATTTTCACATCAAGTAAAATTATATACAGTGGACCCTCGCTATTCAAACACTCCAAAACTCACCCTTTTATGTAAGTTTATTATTGTAAGTGCTTTTTTTGGGGGTCTGAAATGAACTAATCTAATTTACATCATTCCTTATGGGAATAAATTCGTTTGGTAACAGCACTTGAACAGCATTCTGGAATGAGGGTGAGTTTTGGAGTGTTCGAATAGCGAGGGTCCACTGTACTATACATTTTTTTTTTTTAAACCCTGGCTGTCTCCCAACAAGGTAGGATGACGCAAAAAAGAAGAAACACTCTTTCCATCATTCACTCTATCACTGTCTTATCAGAGGTGTGCTGATACTACAGATCAGCTGTCCCTCTAAACTGCAAATATCCCTACCTCTTCTTCAGAGTACAGGCACTGTACTTCCCACCTCCAGGACTCAAATCTGGCTAGCCAGTTTCCCAAAATACCTCACAGATGTTACCTTGCCCACACTTGAACAGCTCATCAAGTCCCAAAAGCCATTTGCCTCAACTCACTCCTATTGAACACACCTGCTGGATGTCCAAGCCCCTCTCACACAACACTTCCTTTATCCCTTGCCTCCAACCTTTCCTAGGGTGACCCCTACCCCTGCCTTCCCTCTTTACAAAAAGTGGACAAAGGCAAGTGGCATTACAATATGAAGTAGTTCTTCTTTCAACAAACTGGCCGTATCCCACTGAGGCAGGGTGGCCCAAAAAGAAAAACAAAAGTTTCTCTCTTTAACTTTAGTAATGCATACAGGAGAAGGGGTTACTAACCCCTTGCTCCCAGCATTTTAGTCGCCTCTTACGACATGCATGGCTTACGGAGGAAGAATTCTGTTCCACTTCCCCATGGAGATAAGAGGAAATAAGAACAAGAACTAGTAAGAAAATAGAAGAAAACCCAGAGGGGTGTGTATATACTGTATATGCTTGTACATGAATGTGTAGTGTGACCTAAGTGTAAGTAGAAGTAGCAAGATGTACCTGAAATCTTGCATGTTTATGAGACAGAAAAAAGACACCAGCAATCCTACCATCATGTAAAACAATTACAGGCTTTCGTTTTACACTCACTTGGCAGGACGGTAGTACCTCCCTGGGCGGTTGCTGTCTACCAACCTACTACCTAGAAGGCTAGTTGTTACCTTCTCTTAATGTGAAATGCTTGTCATCTCTTCATAAAAATGTCTACAGAACCATTCTGAAACTATGCTATAGAAATCTGTATTTGAAGCCTTAGGTTTCACAGGCTTCACCTTGATTACAGGATTCTACACGAGTACCATATTTAGTGTCGGTATTTTATATCATTTGTTTCCATTCAGTAGGGCATACCAGGGCTAATACTATTTTTTTTCTTTATGCCCTAGCACAATCTACGCTATTCAAAAGTGCTGTAGTACTTAGTAAGTCTCTGCAAATAATTAAAACCTATTCTGGCAAATGCAGTTTGAGATTTTTTCTTTAATTATTCAACACTACAGTGGACCCCCGGTTTTCGTAATTAATTTGTTCCAGAATGCTGTTCAAGTGCCGTTACCAAACGAATTTGTTCCCATAAGGAATAATGTAAATTAGATTAGTCCTTTTAGACCCCCAAAAATATACAGTGGTACCTCGAGTTACGATATTTTTTCGTTCGAGAATGCTGTTCAAGTGCCATTACCAAACGAATTTATCCCCATAAGGAATAATGTAAAATAGACTAGTCCTTTTACACCCCCAAAAATATACTTACAAAAGCATTTAAAAAAATAAACTTACATAAAAGGGCGATTTTGGGGACCATCGTAACTCGAGGTACCACTGTACTTACAAAAGCACTTACAAAAATACACTTACATAATTGTTCGAGTTTGGAGCAGTACGAAAACCGGGGGTCCACTGTATTAGATTTATACTTTATGCTTTACCAACTTTTCTGTTTTTAATGCTTTACATTATACCTTGTTTTAAACATACCAAACCAGCCATCTTTTGCTTAAAAGTTACTTAACTCAAAATATAAAATAAGCTAATCTTTTAACTGTAGCCATGAGTTCCTAGCTTCATGTCCCTAAACTGCTGATTATTGCTTCATAAATCACTTACATGCTGGATGCACAAACCTTTAAAACTCAAAGTAATAATACATGCCATAAATATTAACACTGGTACCACTGCATCTGTTGTCCAAAAAACTGTTATACAATAACACCTGTGTTCTCTTCCTATAAATTATCATCCTTCTCAACATAACTCCCACTCTGCTAATTTTTTAAAACAGCTAGGATACTGTATATCGTATTGCAAGGATGCATTTTACCCAACAGTTAAATCCCTCAAGATGGTCTGGAATTTTCTTGGATATTGGCTTTTTTGCCAGGATATGACTTCCAGAACTACCAAACTACCTCCTTGTTGGGGCATGAAGGACTGGCTATCAACCTGTATTTGTATGAACAAGGGTTCATTATCTGAACCAGAAATTGGCTGTTAAACCATGATTTTTTGTTATTGAAGAATGAAGGAAATTTGAATGCTCACTGTGATGTGAGATATTAAGTTCAAAATCAATAAAATATAATTTTTTTATTATGCCTCGGTTCTACAGGAAATAGGCTAATAGTTTCTATAACTATTTTAGAAGTTAAGAACTGTTGTCTTAACTCATTTTCTTTCCTGGCCCTAGCATTAACTTTATAAATATTATAGACATAATAATATGTATTACGTATTAGGTAACATTAACATTGGGTATAGGGTAAAGTTGGAGCCGTCTAATTTATATTACAGATGGCTATTAAGAGGACTAGGAGGTTTCTTTATTAAGCGTCGTCTGGAAAGCTGTAAAGCCCGTAAAGATATTCTTTACCGTGCAGTGCTCCAGACATATGTAACCCACGCATTGCAAGCAGGCTATAACTTGGAGTTCTTCATTGAGGGTGGCCGGACTCGCACAGGCAAACCATCCATGCCAAAAGGTAACTTTTTAGGTGTTTTAGTTTTAAATGAAAATTAAGCTAGAATCTGTAAGATTTGATTTCTTCTATCATTGGAGATTTGGTATTTCATTCCCTCTGAAACTATCCTCTACATGTTGTACCAAAGTATTTCTTTCTCATCATTTGTTTCCTTAGTCCTTTTTATGGGATATTTCCTAATGTATCCACTTTTACCTTCTAGGTTGCAAATTGCTTTCTTCTCTATTATATATTCTCTTATGTTCATACTGTCACACTGTACTTTTATACACGTAATTAAACTTGCAATTGCTTTCTCTTATTCATGTATTCTATTATGGTTATCCTGTATGCAATAGTCTTCATAACAATTAAATCTTTATTTTCTAACTGTCACATGTACTTTTATAAAACGTAATTTATAATTATACCTGTTTCAACCTGATTTAATGACATTCTTTATTAAGTATATGACAATTATACTAGTATAATATCTTCATTTTAGTAGATGTTATTTTTATTTATTATTATTTCTTCCCATTTGTTAATAGCACGTGTGGTCTTTAAATTAGATATTTTAATAGTGTGGATTCTAAATCAGTCTGTCTCACTTATGTCCATGTCTTCCTTAGGAAAAGGTTATAAAAAAGTAGACCACTTCTTAATACATTTTTTATTCATTTTTTGCATGTTTATTTATAACCTTACTTTGTATTTTACACTGTTCATTGCTATATTTCCTCTCCACTTTTACCATGTTTATTAAACACTGATCCCAAATTCATTAATCTTTAATTTCATTCACTAAGTCACCATCTATCATAATCATGCATGCAGCCAGTTTAGCTCCTTCACATGATTGCATATTCATGAATCCTCTTTCAACCATTCTCGTATTTTATTAGATGTCTCCATCAAGAAAAAGAACAGGTCATAATATAATTAATAATAATATCTTTATTTCTACAAGTACATGTACAAGGTATACAGGCCTAGCTGACATCAATGACATACTACTATACAGAAAGCCACTGGTTATGCAGAGCATTTCGGGCAAATTAGGTCAGTTTTCTCCCAGGATGCGACCCACACCAGTCGACTAACACACAGGTACCCATTATACTGATGGGGAACATAGACAACCAGTGTAAAGAAACATGCCCAACGTTTCTACCCCTCGCTGGGAATCGAACGCGGACCCTCGCAGTGTGAAGTGAGAGCTTTAGCCACCAGGCCATGGTGGCTATGTTCTCTTGTAATTTGTGTTGCAACAGCAACAGCAGCACAAATTACAAGAGAACATAGGCGGAAAAATGTAATAAGGGACAATATCAGAGAAACGTCCGTCCATGTGTCACAGTACACGCCACATTAATACCTACATCAGGTGTCGGGTAACTTTCTGTAGCAAATAAATTTAACAACAAGGTAATGCTTCACAAATGGTTAATTTGTCAGATGAGGTGTCACCTTCAATAATGATATCTTATTTCAGGCGGTCTTCTGAGTGTTATTGTGGATGCCTACACCAACGGTACTCTAGATGATGCTTTGATTGTCCCCATTGCCATCAACTATGATAGGATATTAGATGGAAACTTTATCAGGGAACAAATGGGACAGAGTAAGGTAGGTGTACCAAGAGTTTATACATTACTGGCACAAAGATTATTGTAATGGAAATGTATACTGTGAACCTCTAATTAACAGACTAATAGGGAGGAGGGGTGTACAATATTGCATATTGTCCAAAGCTTCTGAATTATTCTGAGTCATAGGAGCTTTAAAGCTCTACTAGTGAAAATGTAGATGGATTCTACAGATATCAGATACTGTTTCTTAACACCATGCTCCTCACATCCCCAAGCCACTGAGACACCAAACTCGACCATATATATTAATTCAAGTTTCTGCTTAACACAGAACCATACATTTCTTCTTGGCACCACCATTTGCTTTAGAAGCTGTTGTTAATTGCACTTTACTTAATAAGTTCATAAAGTCACACAAAGCACACTAAATCCAGGGAAAATTGGAGACTGTATGACATGCATATGCTTGAGTGAGCACAAGCAATAAGTTGGTGATGGTGTACAGCTCAGGGAACAAAAATAATAGACATGTTCTGGACATAGTCACCTCGGCCTGTACCGAACGAACATTGGAGTTAACGGACTTTTTCTGATACTTTGGAAGACAACTAGACACTATCGCTACAGCTACAGACAAAATCCTGAATTATGGATCTTTTCCATTTTTGTCCAATACTTCCAACATTTGTCTGAAATTACCGAAATCCGTTAATGGGAGGTTTTTACTGTATTTATCCTTTATAATTTGTTTACTGCAAATCTTTTCCTCAGTTTGAGTATGCAATAGCATTTTAGGTTTAGGGAAGAATTTGCAGTAATGAAAGAATAGTCACTAT
Source organism: Cherax destructor (assembly GCA_009830355.1). Lineage (NCBI taxonomy): Eukaryota > Metazoa > Arthropoda > Malacostraca > Decapoda > Parastacidae > Cherax > Cherax destructor. Next base: position 349,693 of record WNWK01000827.1, read on the forward strand.
GAATACCCACCCATTATATTAATATAAAATATTTTGTCTTAATACTACTACTTTGCCTTCTTAGACAGTGGTCATCAGTATTTTTTTTAATTTGTTTTTAATTAAAAGATCCATGTTTTTTCCAGTTTTAAAGGCAATATTTATTGCACTCCATTTGGATTTAGAAAAGGCATATGATAGAGTGGATAGGGGAGCAATGGTGCAGATGTTGCAAGTGTATGGAATAGGTAGTAAGTTACTAACTGCTGTAAAGAGTTTTTATGAAGATAGTGAGGCTCAGGTTAGGGTGTGTAGGAGAGAGGGAAATTACTTCCCGGTAAAAGTAGGTCTTAGACAGGGATGTGTATTGTCACCATCGTTGTTTAATATATATTTATAGATAGGGTTATAAAAGAAGTAAATGCTAGGGTGTTGGGGAGAGGGGTGGGATTAAATTATGGGGAATCAAATACAAAATGGGAGTTGACACAGTTACTTTTTGCTGATGATACTGTGCTTATGGGAGATTCTAAAGAAAAGTTGCAAAGGTTAGTGGACGAGTTTGGGAGGGTATGTAAAGGTAGCAAGTTGAAAGTGAACATAGATAAGAGTAAGAGGATGAGGGTATCAAATGATTTAGATAAAGAAAAATTGGATATCACATTGGAGAGAGGGAGTATGGAAGAAGTAAATGTTTTCAGATATTTGGGAGTTGACTTGTCAGCAGATGGGTTTATGAAGGATGAGGTTAACCAAAGAATTGATGAAGAAAAAAAGGTAAGTGGTGCATTGAGGTATCTGTGGAGACAAAAAACGTTATCCATGGAGGCAAAGAAGGGAATGTACGAACGTATAGTGAATGGATCAAAGTAGAATGACTTGAAGAGCGTATAAATCTGTAGGGGAAGGAAGGCCGGGTAGGGGTCGTCGTCGAAAAGGTTGGAGGGAGGGGGTAAAGGGGGTTTTGTGGGTGAGGGGCTTGGATTTCCAGCAAGCATGCATGAGCGTGTTAGATAGGAGTGAATGTAGACGAATGGTTTTTGGGACCTGACGAGCTGTGGAGTGTGAGCAGGGTAATATTTTGTGAAGGGATTCAGGGAAAACCAGTTAACCGGACTTGAGTCCTGGAAATGGTAAGTACAATGCCTGCACTTTAAAGGAAGGGTTTGGGATATTGGCAGTTTGGACGGACTTCTAAACTGTCGTATCTGAGTGCCTCTGCAAAGACAGTGATTATGTATAAGTGAGGCGAAAGTGTTGAATGATGATGTAAGTATTTTCTTTTTGGGGATTTTCTTTCTTTTTGGGTCACCCTGCCTCGGTGGGAGACGACCGACGTGTTGAAAAAAATATATATTTGATTGAAGGAAACTGGTTAGCCAGACTTGAGTCCTAGAGGTAGGAAGTACAGTGTGTGCACTCTAAAGGAGGGGTTTGGAATACAGTGGTACCTCGACTTACGATATTTTTTCATTCCAGAATGCTGTTCAAGTGCCATTACCAAACGAATTTATCTCCTTAAGAAATGTTGTAAAATAGACTAGTCCTTTTAGACCCCCAAAATTACACTTACAAAAGCATTTAAAAAAATATACTTACATAAAAGGGTGAGTTTGGGGACCATCGTAAGTCGAGGTACCACTGTATTTGATGTTTGGAGGAATATTTGAACTGTCGTATCTGTTTGCCTCTGGAAAGACGGTGATAGTGTAAATGATGGTGAAAGTTTCTTTTTCGGGTCACCCTGCCTTGGTGGGAGAGGGCCAGTGTGTTAAAAAAAAATTTTATTTATATATAAAATTATTTTCAGGTTCCGGAATCATTTTGGGGAGCAGTTAGAGCTATAATTAAAGTGCTCTCTACAAACTATGGTCATGCAAGGATTGATTTTGGACAGCCTTTTAGCCTTCGGGAGTTTGTCAAGAATGCCAAGGGTGTTGCATCCCGCCTTGGTTTAAATCAGCCTCAAAATCAGCCACAAAGTGAAATAATACTGGGATGCACACCGCCCCTCTCCCCCACCCCAATCAATGTTAATTCTTCACCAGTCGCTAGTAACTTGAAACCACTAGCACCACTTCCTCAAGATGTAACTACGCCTCTAGTCACAGGAAAGGGCCACCAGCGTTCTTTATCCAGTCCAGCATCCAGTGATCATCTACGACTGAAGAGAACTTTATCTAATCCATCCAGTGCTATCAATGCCATAAATAGAACTAAATCTAACCTACATGAAGCAAGAAGTAATTCCTCCCTTTTTGGAAATGACGTTACAGATGAATATAGATATCTTGTCAAGTCATTAGCATCTCATATTGTTTATGGTAAGCAATAATTATGTCACATATATAGAATAGCATACTGCACAGTACGTTGTCTTTATTATAACTTAAAAATCACAATTCTTTCAAATACTGGTCTCATATACATGTACCCTACAGTTCTTATACGGTCTTGTATGACTTTTTTTCTGTAACCACACAGGTTATCTTTCAATCATTGGGCACCTATTTTTCATAAGCACTGAACAAATGCATCAAGTATTGCAACACAAAAGTTTATTACTAAACTGAATAATGAGCTTGATGACAAACTTAGTTTTAAAATATTAATCGCTGTATGACCCTTGTTGGTTTAGAGCTTTCTTTGATTATAATAATAATTTAACATATTAATGAGTTATAGATAACCAAATGATGCAATGAATGTGGCCACAGTTAAGAATCATCACAGGCCAAAAAAAGTACTTCTGTGCTCTTCTCAGGACAGTGTTTCTATGAGTGGCCAGTGCTTCTGAGTGAGGTTGTTGCTTGATAACTAAACTATAATATGGTTTCTGAGTTTAGTATACCACCACTTGCACTTTGGGTCAAATATACTGTAATTCAGGTCATTTACTTAAAGAAGTGTTAAGGATCTACAGTATGTAAATAACATGCTATCAGAAGTAAGGCCTTTTTCAACTTCAGATTAAACATTTATTATACAAAAGGAAATACACAAGCACAGGGTATTCTGGTATATTGTATAATTTTGTTTCAGAATTATAAAAACAAGTAGGTAGCACAAGTTAATTTTTATTATTTTGTTTAACAGATGCTGAGCGATGTCAAGCTATCATGTCAACAAATGCTATAGCTTGGTTGTTATCATTTGTGTACCGTAATGGAACAAGCTTATTTACTCTCACTAAAGCACTCGATGCCCTTAGAGATTCTCTGAGAACCCGAAAGCGGGATACAGGATTTTCTGGCAAATCCAAAGATGTTGTTATTCATGCTGTAAGTCTGCTTCTTGGTAATTTATGTGTTTATGTAATAATACTTTATCTAATAACTGCAAATTTTTGTGTGGAAAACCTAGTGACAGCATTCAAAATTGAGTTATATTCTTCGGTTATATAAAAATGTGTTATACAATTACAGGTTAAACTACTTGGAGCTGGACTGGTTAGAGTAGAAAAGCCTCAGGAAACTGACAAGTTTAGGTGTGAAGAAACTGATGTCTTAATTTCACCAATCACCCTCCTGCCAAATGTTATTGAACTCAATTATTATGCTAGTGCCCTTACTCCCGTCTTTGCTGTTGATGCTATTGTTGGTAAGTATAGTTCAGTGTTGTGTATTTAGTCATAATATTGACTTCATTCTCCATGAGGAAGTGGAACAGAATTTTCCTCCGTAAGCCATGCGTGTTGTAAGAGGCAACTAAAATGCCGGGAGCAAGGGGCTAGTAACCCCTTCTCCTGTATATATTATACTAAATTTGAAAGGAGACACTTTCATTTTTCTTTTTGGGCCACCCTGCCTTGGTGGGATATGGCCAGTTTGTTGAAATAAGAATAATAACTTCATATGTTAATACTCATAGATTAATAGATTTGTTTCTTATACTGAAATTTTTTCATCTCTATTATTCAATAACCTGATCCTTCATGATTACAGTGGACCCCCGGATTATGCTATTAATCCGTTCCAGAGGGCTTATCGTTAACCGAAAATATCGTAATCCGAATCTATTTTCCCCATAAGAAATAATGGAAATTCAATTAATCCGTTTCAGACACCCAAAAGTATTAAAATAAATATTTTTTACACATTAACTTACACAGTACATGTATATATAAATTACAACTAATACATACAACAGTGTATTAACTTCACACTTACCTTTATTGAAGAGTTGTTGATGTGTGGAAGAAGGAAGGAGGGGGAGGAAGGAGTAGTATGCTAGTGTTTGGAAGGGGAATCCCCTTCCATTAACACTGCAGGTACCAAGTTCTTTTCTGGGGTTACTGGCCTTTTTCTTTTAATGCCACTAGGACCAGGTTGAGAGTCACTGGACCCCTCTCTAACCAAAAATCTGTCCAGGGAGCTCTGTGTCTGGCGTTTCTTTAAAACATCCCTGAAATGGGACACCACATTGTCATTGTACATGTTGCCAGCATGGCCTGCAACAGCTTTGTTAGGGTGATATTCATCCATAAAGCCTTGCACATCAGTCCATTGTGCAATGATCTCCTTCAGTTCTACCGTATTTCTGACATTCTTTACCACAGGTCTGGCACTAGGAGCTTTCTTTGGACCCATGGTGGCTTATTTAGCAGTTGCAGGCACTAAAAACAGTGGAAAAATGACAAAATGTTTGGTGTGAATGCGTGGGTGGCGGCGGTGGCGCTCACTCGCTGGTAAACAATGGCACACTGCTGTCCCAGGGCACGTGTACGCGTCCAAGACGAATAGCGTATTCCGAGCGGATCATCGTAAACTGAGCCAATATTTTTACGGAAGAATGTATCGCTAACCGAATTTAGCGTAATCCGACGCCATCGTAATCCGGGGATCCACTGTATTTGTTTTGTATTATGACATTTATTATTACATTATAGAAATGCTTGAATATCGTTTTTAAATATGTGGTTCACATTAAATAAACAAAAATAGCACATTAGAATTAGATAATTGACCAGTTTTTATTGAGGTAGAGTGGAAGATATGTATTTTTGTTTTCCTATTTAAAGTTCTTTCTAACCTGTCGTATCTGAGCACCTCTAGAAAGACAGTGATTATGTATGTGTATGAATGATGGTGAAAGTGTTGAATGATAAAGGTTTTTTTTTTTCTTTCTTTTTGGGTCACCCTGCCTTGGTGGGAAATGGCTGATGTGTTAAAAAAAAAATTAAAGTTCTTCCAGCATAACTTAATTCCATTTCTGGTTTGCCAGAGTGTCAAGACTCCATAGTAGCTTTGTAATAGTGCTCTTTCTGTAATGATTATTCTCATTGTTTTCTTCTTTTTAATATTTATTATCTACCGATGAATCCATCTTATTTGCATTAACTAACCTCTTGGTTTGAGTACTCCACAACTCCCATAATTGATCCCTTCATCCACTATCCCATCTTTATGATGAATTTCTTTAATATTAACTGTTTTGCTTGTGCACAAGTCCAGCCATGCTTTCATAATAAGCCGTGTTAAAACTCACTTGAAAAAAAAGAGCAACAATATTATTGAAAATCTTAAGAGATTAATTTAGATATGCTACCAATATTCATAGCAGTCATTGTTAATTCTAAAATTATGATGAATGCATAATTATTAAGTGATTATTTTCTTAGGTTTATTTTATACTGAAGGTGGTGTATATTATGATTCATTTAAATAATACTGGTAATTATTATTTTGAACACATATTTATTTTTTCAGCCACCAGTTTACTGTCGTTACTCGACTGTGATTTGTGGAGCTACAAGGACTGTTCACTTGATATCTTAATAGACAGAGAAAAGGTATGCAGGGGTACTTGCACATAATTTTTGTTTATGAATATATGTAAGAATTATTGGGTAACGAGTATGTTGAATACATGCGGTAAAGAGAACGATAGCATCATTATCGAAAGAGTTAGTGGAAAGTTAGAAAGCAGGAATATGGTGGAACAAGAAATAAGGAAGTGAAGGGGATGTGTGTATCAAATTCAAATACCTGCCTCTTAAAACTTCTATCATACCCCATTTTTCAACTCTTCTTGAAATGTCTACTACACCTTCCATCCACCCAATTTATACACCTTGATCAGCCTATCTTGCCTCACCATTCTGAAAGACTAAACCACCTCATAAACCATTCCTCTCTCTCTATACAGGAGGATTGCACCTTACTTATTGATCTGACTTTGTCATATTGCAAAATCAGGTAAAGAGTCTGTCTGTCAACATAATGTAAAACTTTCTCAGATTTTACTAGTTATGATTGTTTTGATCTTATAAAGGTCTGGACTTGTGCTGATTGTAATTGCAACATTAGTTTTATATAGTTTGATGTTGTGCAAAAGAAAGAAATTGAAAGTTAACATAGGAAAAAGCAAGGTTTTGAGAGTATGTAACTTAGTTTATTTTTATTGTAATATGTACATGATCATTTCCTAGTGGAATTATAATTTTTGAGATAAGTTTTTCCAGAAACATTAATTAAGGTGGGTATAGTACTGATAGTGGTGGGTGGAGTAGTCATGGTGGTGGGTGGAGTAGTCACGAAAGCGCTTGGAATTCTTCTATTTTTTCATAGTGGTTGTCTTGCATATATATATATTGCATATATATATATGCATATATATATATAGGCTGTGGCCTGATCCCTTGTTACTTAGAACAATCCCTCATTATAGTTTGTCAGTCTTCTGAGTAATAATAATGATGATGATGATAATAATAAATAGAGTATAGGTAATGAGGTTGAAGAGGTATGGGGGAGAATTAAGAATGCAAAATCTACTGTATATAATTTTATTTTTTAATTTTAATTTTGTTTATTGTTGCAGCTAATCAAGCGAGCTCTACGCCTTTCTGAGATGCTACAGAATGAGTTCCTGCTGGCCCCACCGTGTGCCAGCCTGGACACTAAACTCCATGAGTCTGTCGACAGTCTTGTTGACATGGGTCTTCTACAAAATGCTGGGGTTGGTTCCTATATATAAGCATATAATAGATTTTTTTTAGGTAGTAGGTTGGTAGACAGCAGCCTCCCATGGAGGTACTACCATCCTGCCAAGTGAGTGTAAAACGGAAGCCTGTAATTGTTTTACATGATGGTAGGATTGCTGGTGTCTTTTTTTCTGTCTCATAAACATGCAAGATTTCAGGTATGTCTTGCTACTTCTACTTGCACTTAGGTCACACTATACTTGGATGTACAAGCATATATATATACACACCCCTCTGGGTTTTCTTCTATTTTCTTACTAGTTCTTGTTCTTGTTCATTTCCTCTTATCTCCATGGGAAAGTGGAACAGTATTCTTCCTCCGTAAGCCATGCGTGTCGTAAGAGGCAACTAAAATGGTGGGAGCAAGGGACTAGTAACCCCTTCTCCTGTATACATTACTAAAGTTAAAGAGAGAAACTTTTGTTTTTCTTTTTGGGCCACCCTGCATCGGTGGGATATGGCCAGTTTGTTGAAGAAAAAAGAAGAAGAATAACAGATTTTTTTTTTTTAAACAAACAGGCCATATCTCACCAAAGCAGAGGTGACCCAAAAAAGAAAAACAAGTATTTTTTTTTTACTTATAATAAACGGCCGATGTGTTAAAAAAAATAACAGCTATGTACAGTGGTACCTCGAGTTACGATATTTTTTCGTTCGAGAATGCTGTTCAAGTGTCATTACCAAACGAATTTATCCCCATAAGGAATAATGTAAAATAGACTAGTCCTTTTACACCCCCAAAAATATACTTACAAAAGCATTTAAAAAAATAAACTTACATAAAAGGGCGATTTTGGGGACCATCGTAACTCGAGGTACCACTGTATTCCTTTTTTAAATCCTTGGTAGTAACTCTTGAATATTCAATTTGTAAGTGGATATTATTACTGTAGTTACTGTGATGAATATTCATTCACTGAGAGCAAATTATATATAAAGGGAAACCTCATAAATAAGCATTTTTCTGGACCAGGAGCTTTCTTTAATACAGAATTTTTATTAAATGAAGATATAGTACATGTGAGCAATTGCATGGTAGAAAAGAACAAGTGCCACCACTGCCAAAAACCGGGTTAGTGAACGAATCAATTCCTTAATGTTTTGTCTGTTTGTGGGAATGTGCAGATATTGTCTTCTGCATCTGTAAGTTAGGCTCATACCCCATAACAAAGTACGGCAACTTGAGCTCTATACATATCTCCAGTCTCCCCCACGCCTGCATTTTTCTCTTCTTGAATTTGGCACTTATTTTTTCTGCCATGCAATGCCTCATATATAGTAAAAAAAATAAGTGTGCCTAACACAAGATGCTCTTTGATATTAGTAGTTTGCCGATGCCTTTTTATGATTCACCATTTCAGGTATACCTGCTTAAAATTCATTTAAAATATTAATTTGTACTATTAACAGTTTTCATCTAGTTATCAATACCCTCTTAGCATACTAGCTTACATATAGATGTAGGACTAATGTGTATGACATGATTCAAGAGTACAGTATGTTAGAGTATTAGGATGTGACAAATTTAAAATAGGCTAACATGAAGGTGTGTAGCGAGCATATACAGTACTGTATGTTTTACATACTTAAAAGAAATGGGTAAATCCAAGTAAAAGATTTATGTTGATTGATATAAATGGATGAGTAGTGATACGAGGCAATGAGAGGTGGGCTCATTGTCTCAGGAGAGTGTGGTAAGGGAAAGTTGTGCACATTAGCTGATTTAAATGTTGCAAATAGAGAGTACATGTCTTTTATTTGTGCATTTAGCTTTTATTCACACTCCAGTAATTCTTGGTAGTCTTACAAATTACTAGTATTTTTTATAGTAAGGGAAAACAGACTTGATGGGAGTTAAAATTTGGTATAATGAAATCATGAATAGAATATTATTCAGTGATAGAGATGCATATTGATTTAGAATCTCTTAAAGTAATGTTATCAAACTATAAATACATTTTGTATTACTGGACTGGACTTTATTTCATAAAATTTTAAAAGGCAATTTTTGTGTATAATTAATTTGTTTTTATATTTTGTGATGTTACATAAAAAACCTTCACAGAGCATACACAACAGATGGTCAGACGACTCTGATGAGGATGACCTGACCTTCTCCCTGTGTTACAAGATGGTACCATCCACATCCTCACTAGAAGTCATAGGAGCATGGACAACCATGCTTGCCCCCATATTGGATGCTTACTACTGCACAGCATGCAACCTACACACACTGATCACCAGACAAACACCTGATAAGGTGTTTATTCAGAATACTCAAAATCATATTGCAGCTCTTGTGGACAAAGGCACTCTGAGATACGGTATGTTACCCATTTATCTATATTCACGTGTGCTCGTATATAATTATGGCATTTACTAGTCTATAATTCATTCTTTCATATTTCACTCTTTTTTGTGACAGTCATCCAAACACGGTTGAGGAAATTGGGTAATTTTTTGACAAAAGTACTACTGAAGGTTGCCCAACTACCCAAGCACCTACCCTATATGACCCTTCCATAATTGTGGACTGAGAAATCCCTAGAACTAGTCTCAGATGGGTACCCAGAATTTAAGGCTAGTTTCGGTGTTGCTTCAGTTCCTTTCTTACAGGGTTAGTATACAGCTGGCAGCTTGGTGCTGTGGTCTGAATATTATTTCGGTGTCATTAAAGATATTGATGTGTTAAAGATTCTTGGGGATATTGGCACAGTGGTTTCTTCCCAACACAGTAAAGTATTTTGATGAGATTTTGTGAATTTTGCTGCTATAGTGCAGTATTACATGACATTCAGCAATAATTTTAGTAGCAGGCAACGAGGAGAAGGCTGGAGGCAGTGGAGATGTCATGTCTGAGGTCAATGTGTGGTGTGAATATAATGCAGAGAATTCGGAGTTTGGAAATTAGGAGGAGGTGCAGGATTACCAAAACTATTATCCAGAGGGCTGAGGAGGGGTTGTTGAAGTGGTTCAGACATGTAGAGAGAATGGAACGAAACAGAATGACCTCGAGAGTGTATAAATCTGTAGTAGAGGGAAGGCGGGGTAGGGGTCTGCCTAGGAAAGGTTGGAGGGAGAGGGTAAAAGAGGTTTTGTGTGCGAGAGGTTTGGATTTCCAGCAAGCATGCGTGTGCGTATTTGATAGGAGTGAATGGAGACAAATGGTTTTTAATACTTGACGTGCTGTTGGAGTGTGAGCAAAGTAACATTTATGACGGGATTCAGGGAAACTGGCAGGCCGGACTTGAGTCCTGGAGATGGGAAGTACAGTGTCTGCACTCTGAAGGAGGGGTGTTAATGTTGCAGTTTTATAACTGTAGTGTAAAGCACCCCTCTGGCAAGACAGTGATGGAGTGAATGATGACGAAAGTTTTTCTTTTTCGGGCCACCCTGCCTTGGTGGGAATCGGCCGATGTGTTAATAAAAAAAAAAATATGGTATATCTTATGTTGATGCCCTAGCAGATACCCTAGCAGAACTTGTAGAGCACAAGTTCTGTAAGGGTTACATGCTAGCCTATGCAACATGCTCATTTTTTTTTTTTTTTAGCATCGGCCATCTCCCACAGAGGTAGGGTGACTCATAAAAAAATAGGAAAGTTATTCGCCATCATTCATTCCATCACTGCCTTGCCGGAAGCATGCTGACATTAAAGTTCAGATGGCTCTTTGAACTTTCAGCATCTGTCTCTCTCCTTTAGAGTGCAAGCACTGTACTCTGCCTCGAGGACTCAAATCTGGCTAACTAGTTTTCCTGAATCTTTTCCTAAATGTTATCCTCCTCACACTCCAACAGCATGTCAAGTCATAAAAACTATTTGTCTCCACTCTGATCTGATGTGCTCACACAAGCCTGGTGTAGGTTCAGTCCCCTAGCACTCTAAAGCCTTCTTTGCCCCCTTCCCTTCAACCCTTCTTGTGATACCCTCCTAGTCATCGTATTTTTCTCCATCCTCTTTAACCCTTTACCGGGCACTCCCTGGAAAATGATAATTTCAAAATGTATTTCAAATGAGTGGATAGAGTAACTCAATGTAAGGATAATGAGCCCATATAATTGAAATTCTAAAAAAAACTTTTCACGCAATTGCCAATATTCAAGGACCGTCTACAGACGGTCCTGACCGTTAAAGGGTGTCAAATTCTGAATGTTGCAAATTTGCAATTGTTAATAAAACACCAAATAAGTATTTTTCTATTTTATTATACTAATAGACAATATCAAAAACACAAATGGAACTTGTTTCCAAACATTTTGTATGTATAAAAAATATGAAAGTGAACCAAAGAGCAACATGGACACATTGCAAAGGGATAAAACTTTCAAGTCCCATATTCCTGAATTTCCTGAGAAAAAACAATCATTCTTGATCACTAATTGCTACAATGAAAGGCTATGAAGCAATTTCTTTCCTTCTTGATGCATAGATTTACCTTGCATACGGCACACAAAAATGAGGATGTGACATGATTTTTCGTTTTGCTGCAATAATTGCATGTAAATATTCTGCCTTGCACTGGCCAGTGACCTAGCATTTTATCAAACCTATCATTTTGGTCAAACCTCACACTGTCATCAGGCCTTTCTGCACGTTGGTACTGCACTGGAGATGGCAACAGGTCATCTGGTTCTGGATCTGAGTCACTTTCCACCAAAATGCAGAGATATTTGAACTTCTGTTGGAAGGGTTCACAATAGAACAATTTCTCATTGATCTGAATGACAATAAGAATGTTCTGTACACACCCAGACCACTACAGAATTCATATATGCACTAGAAATTTTTATATAAATATTTATTTACTGAAATTTAAAATGTGGCCCTGACGGGCGGGACCGTCTGTACACGGTCCTCTTTGTTGCACTTTTTCAATTGCATGGTACACTCATATTATGCATATCTAACTCCTGATATATATCTCAAAATATGCCTAAACTATTCATTTACACACTGGACACAACAATTAGTACTTACCGACATTGTAGAGAGTATAATCACAGTGTATATGAGTGGAACAAGAGCAAAAATTCGGCTCTGGGTGACGTAAAGCGAGAAGTGTTTACATTTTGGTCTCTCAACCAATGGGAAGCGAGCAGATGCTGGTCTCACTTAGCTGGAGCGACTCACAGAAGGCTTGTGATTGGTCAGATATAGAGAATGGGAACATAGATGGGCTGGGGGAGTAGGATGACACGCGCAAAAACACGTGTTTAGGACCGTCTGTACACGGTCCTGCCCGGTAAAGGGTTAAGGTGTCCAGACCACTTCAACAACTCTTCCTGAGCCCTCTGAATTATACTTTTGGTAACCCCACACCTAATCTCCACTCTCCAAATTCTTTGCAGTAGTAGGCTGTGATGAATATGTGGGCCATTGTGCTGCCAGCATCAACAACCTGGTTGACCAGACAAGCACCAGAAAATCCTGGCCCAGAGCCATGCTGTGGAATAGGAAAATTCTCAAACTCTTCAAAGGTATATCTAATGGCCTATGAGAACCTAGTTGGCTGGAATGATTATGACAGATGAAGTAATCAAGCTTGACTCCCAATGCACCCCTGAAAACTTAGAAGGCTACAGTACACCAAATGGTCACCAGATGATCTTAGGCTACATGCCACCACTAGAGACTAAAAAACCTTTGCTTGCAGCTAGTAAAGATGACCATTGTACTCCCATATGAGACTGGGGCAAAAACTTGTGAAACAGGCAGGGAATAACTGGGAATGTATTCCAGTGGATCAAGAAGTACATTAGGAGAAGCAAGCAAAGAGTGATTGTCTGGGAAGAGAGTCAGAATGAGGAAGAGTAACCAGTGGTGTACCACAAGGTTTGGTATTAAGACTGGTGCTGTTTCTAGTTTGTGAACTACATACCAAATTAAATAAAGTCAGATGCATCTCTAGTTGCTGATGTAAAACTGATGAGGAGAATACAAATAGATGAGGACAGGGAAAGGCTGCAAAGAATGATTTTAAGCCTTTATTGCTGAAATTGATTGTTACAGATCATGAATTGATTTTTCATCATAAAGAATACGGTTCTCTTGAATACCAGTCTCATTTAAGAATGTCAGTATGACATTGAAGGTATTTTTGTTAATGCTATTTCAAGTTATTGATCAGCTTTTAACTGGGAAACTGCATCTATCTTCTGCCATCTAAACATTAAATTTAATATCTTGTATTTAAGCACTTGTGGCCTCTCCTCTCTTTCCATTATTGATTATTTAATATTATTGCTACTTCTTGAACTCTAGTTCTCTCATATACAAAAGTTATGATTTATTTTTTTTTAACAAACCGGCTGCATCCCACCGAGGCAGGGTGACCCAAAGAGAAAAGTGAAAGTTTTCTTTTAAATTTAGTAATTTATATAGGAGAGGGGTTACTAGCCCCTTGCTCCTTTGAAAATAAATTATTGGTAATTAAATCAGTTTCTCCAGCTAAGCTAAATTACTTTTAAGTTTTAATGCCAAGCTTTTTTTTTTCTTTCAGGTGAAAGTATGTGTGTAGAACCAATAAGAAATGCTGTAAAGTTTTTTGAAACAGAAGGAGTAGTGGAAAGCTATACACAGGACAGTGTACGGCTCTTGTATCTCACAAATGAGTATGACTCCGAAGACCGACTTTCAGCCTTTATTGCTGAAATTGATTGTTACAGATCGTGAATTTATTTTTCATCTTAAAGAATACAGTTCTCTTGAATGCCAGGAATGTCAATATGACATTGAGGATATTTTTGTTAATGCTATTTCAAATTATTAAGCAGCTTTTAGCTGGGAAAATGCATCTACCTTCTGCCATCCAAACATTAAATATAATATCTTTAAATTGTGTCTGTTGAAATGTTTCTCATGTTCAAGGGAGTTTATGAAGCTAAACGTTAAAATGTGCCATTGATGGAATCACCCAAGATGTGGATTTTGTACTTGATTTTAATATTCTATTTTGATGTGTGATAAAAAAAAAAGAGCTTATCAAAAGTAGATCAGTATTAAGTGGCATTTATTCAAAATTGGTAAAGATGGTCCTGTTCCAAAGTGCTCACCTTGAATTTTCAACCACCATTAGGTTTGCAAATATTGGTTCACATGAATGAAACTTCAGCCAACCAAAAAATATGGAAATGGGGGCTTTGTGGGAGTTAGGCATAATTTGTGTTTCTGTTGTATGTAACGGTTGTGCAATTAAGCTTGCGTTTGAAAAGCCTCCATAGTATTGTAACCTAATACTACTTTAGGAATTGTTCCAGGAAGCAGTACACTCAAAAGGTGTATTGTAATGAGTGCTGAGCACTTAATTGTAATTATTAAAGGTGTCAAACAAGTTACTTTTTGTTATGAAGAAATCCCTACACAGCATTGGAGTAGTGTTTGCAATACTTGGAAACTTTCTAAAGAAACTTTGCGATATATTTTTGACCATAAGTAAAGGAGTTTATTTTCAGACTAAAAATTTTATTTTTACCTAAACCTATTCAAAAATAGACTTGACTTTCTTAATATTCATGAAGCCATCATCATTGACCTCTAAATATTTTCAGTGAATGTCAAGCTGTAATATTACAGTCCGCAAATATTGTGGAATGAATACTGGTACAGTAGAGTATGAGCCACTTCAGATAAAACACTGGCAGCTGAAACCCATTCATCTTAATGATGATTTTCTTACAGATTGACCTGGTAAATTCATAAGAAAAAAATTAATATGTTTCTAGCTGCAAATAAAATAAAAAAAATCATCATACCTGCTAGTGTTTAAAACATTTTTTCATAATAGAATCATCATTTTAAGTAAATATCCCATCGATGCCTAATGCATGTGACAGCTCGCCTGTGGATTTTTGTGGCGAGTCACTATTACTTGCCTTTTGTCAAATATTTTGTTTGATATGTAATGTTTCGCGAAGTCCATGACGCCACATAGGACCAAGAATGTATTAGACAAACATTCGATATAATGTCGATGTGCTATTAAGAAAGCTCGTGTAGCAAAACTGTTAATTTGATTCTGTACCATACGTGGTACCGCATTCTGTTTACAAACTCGTTCGCACTTGATGCTACTGCATGAGTTCCTTAAACTGTTTTACATACATTCAAAGCATTGTCTCATGTGATGCACGTTTTCTCTTAGGGTTTCTGCTGTAACAGAGCATTATCACAAAAGCGACCAATGAGTTTTGAAATGTAAAATGTGAAAGCATAATTTACAAATGAGATAAAATTCCCAATGAAATTTTTTTATGCATGTAAGAACCTTGTTCGATTTGGTATGCAAGTATTGATGTCATAATTTTTATAAGTTTATTAAAAGTTTTTAAATATGTTAATCATTAAAAATTGTGAGAAGTAACATAATTAATGACTTAACCATTTATAATCAGATGTGAGAAAATAAAATTTTAAAACATTTTCAAGTACATACAATTTGGATATTGAGTAGTACTGTGTAATGAAACATAAAATGCAACGCATTGAATAGTACTCCTGATTTTTTTTAAAATTCCTTAGAGAATAATTTTATATCTATCAGTCATGGAAATAGCATGGCAATTTTGGAGGTAAGAAGCCTTTACAGTAATTATTGGCGAGAATATATAGAATTCCATCTCCCAAATCACCCAAGTGCTCAATTCGATCTAAAATGATTTACTTTACAAACACAAGAGGTACAGAATGTGTTGATTGTAAATCAAATTATTCTTGCATCCAAACATGAGGCCTGTTGTATTTTTGCAGCAATTAAAATAAAATCAGCATGTTATGATCATTGGATCTATGCAACTGACCTGCTGACCAGTAGAACATACATTGGTTTTAGCACACTAATCAGGGTGTAGTTTTGTTTAGAAATTCACCTTGTTTGATATTTTTATGTGCAAGCAAATAGCAAAAAGATTATTTTTCTTGAGAGAATCTTTATTTTATAGGTAAAAAAGGACTGCTTAAGTTTTTTTTTTTTTTTCTTAATTTAAATTAGCGATCCTGAACAAAATTACTATATTAAATGCAGTTCTGAGATATACACATAAGCAGGTGTGGTGTACTAGTAGGTTTGCCTCATTATGTTAGTGGCGATGTACCAATAGTTGTCCTATTGATACTGGAGTTGGTAGATGGTGCTACATATCGATTGGTTTTATTGGCCCTTAATATAATGTACCATGTAATTCTCATTTGACACAACATTCAAAATGCTCCTGGTACCACTGCACGAGTTAAGAGATTGTGCTGACAGCAGATCCACCGTTTATAAAGTGCCATTGACTGATGGCACATAATACATTCACTAGCAAATAGTGATAAAGCACTGGCACCAATATGCAAGGCTATTAGTTATTAAAATAATCTCTTTACAACTTAATTTGCACTGTTGCTCATGTTTACTTGAAATACATAACTTGTTTACAATTCTACCCAATAAATCAGATCCAGAGAATTTATAATTTTTAATTATGTGATTTATTTTTAAACCTATACTCCCTTTATAATCACCATATGATAAGGGTATATAATGGTGCTGAAAATGGTTGTATAAAACGAAGGGCGTGACGTAGGTACAGCTTAAAATATAAGGGGCCTCAAAAATTTTTGCTCCCTTCCCATATACTTGCTATTACCTATTTTGCTTTATGACCCCTGTGGTTTAGCGCTTCTTTTGATTATAATAATAATAATAATATTACCTATTTTGACTTTTAAAAGTTTTGGGGCCTCTTTAACTTGACATAGATTAGCGCCTCAGAAGGCCAAACTCTGGCTGTAAATATTACGGTTCCAGTCTTGTTGAGTTCTTTTACCCTCTTAGTCATGTTCAGTTTTTTGTATCATTTTCTTTACATAACTGATCTTGAGCATAAGAGGTATAAGATACTTTCAAGTTACAAAATAAAGACAAAGGTAGAATGGAAACTATTAAGACAATATTGTGCTTAGCTTTTTCAAGTCTGTAATGATTACATGGAAAATGGGAAACTTGGGGATGTATAGATGGAGTGAGGATCATAGCCACAGCTGTCCTGAGCATATGAACAACTGCAAGCGTCAAGTTAGGGAGGTTTGCAAAAAGGATTTGTATCTATGATAGTATAGTGTCCATGGCAAAGAATAAAGCTGATACCTTTCTTCCATTGGCTGTTGGAATAGAGTTGTGACATTTTGGTTAATCCTCTGAAGACCATAAGCATTAGTAACAGTATTGTAATTTTTTTCAGTTGTGTTCTTTTTTGGAAATCTCTTACTAATTGTTTGGTTGTGTAGAAGGTGTTCCTGGGAGCATGAGGTTGACTATGGATCCAGACCACCTGCATATTCCCATGTACTTACAACAGACTTGAAAAAGCTTGGTCTCCAAGCAAAAGTTTGGCTTAATAAGGTGTTCATTGTGACTTCTTTTATAACTGACCCTATAATTCATTAATTTACTGTTGGGGTTGGGTGTATGAGACAAAACATTATGCATTAAGACTCCTTAGTTATGGCAGGACATAGATATACAGTACAATTGTTTTGTAAAAAAGTTATTAAATACTGTTTATTACTTAAAGTAACTCATAGTTGTGGTGATTATTATTATTTATTATGGTGGTTTAGCGCTTCTTTTTTATTATAATAATAATATTATTTATTATAATTAAATTATTATTTAAAAAAAAGTGCTAAATATGTATAGGTTTATAACACTGCATCCAATAAATGAATTTGCTAAGTGTGAAAGTGCATATGAGTTTTTTTTTTTTACAGCAGCCCACCCCGGGATTCGAACCTGGGACCCCATTGGTGAGAGGCACGACTCTCACCACTGGGCTGCTGCTGGCAGTATAGAGATAGAGCATTTGTCAAAGGCACTATACTTATTGTTATTTTTAACTACAGCTATCTTTCACTAGGAATAAAAAATCACATTCACTGCATTTATTCAATAGATGTCTTGCCAGGTGTGTGAAGACATTAAAATTCCAATGACCCTCTGAACTGCAGCATCCCCACAGTAAAAAAATGCAGTAAATACATTTATATAGATGGCATATACTTTACTGTATATTTTTGAAGGTAGGAATTGTATGGGACTTGACCCACTGTCCCTAAGTTGGAGGGACAAGAGATGCTACTGCTGATCCTCAAAAGAGCTCAAACCAGTTTCCTTCAGTCATTTGCAGTCAGCCCTGCCCTTGAACACTTTTGTAAAAAAGTGTCAAGGACAATTTGGGTGCACAGTAACCTCTGATTATGTGATGCTTCATTTGTTTGTGCGCAAAATGAAATGTCTCGCAACTGGTAATATAACAACATAAAAAATGCTTTATATGGGAATCAAACAACCATCAACATAAATGCAGCAAGGATGATGTTACTATACTGTTAATCTCAAAATTGGTTCAAAATGCATGTCTCATTTACTTGATAGATCCATATTATAAAATTCGTGATAGTGTGAAATTTCAGTTTGTAGTGAAAGGAATAAAGGGATGTAATAAACAAACAGCCATTCACATTTTCTTTTTTTTTTCTTTTTTTTTTTCTCTTTTTCTTGCAGGCACACACACGCACATACTGGTAACACACAAAACAGGCCAAGTGCCTTTAGCAAATGGTGACAACAAGAACAACACGTGTTTCTACCAAGTCACGAGCATGCTGAACAAGTGTAGCTACGATCCTGAGTAGACTTGTTAGAATTCAATTCGTATAGGTATCCAGTAGTATAAAATTATAATACACTGTGTACTTGATGGTGGCACTGTGCAATGAAATTGAGTTGACTGTGGGGCTAAACAGCAGCTACTGAGCTGAACATGATGCATTCCTACAGAGCTCAGTATTTAACCAAGAGTAATCTGAAAGAACCCCAGAATTTACAGGGAAGTATTATTGTTGTGCAATGTGAAAAAGAAAAAGGCTGGATGAGTAAAATGGGGGTCTAAATACAGTATTTTAAATATAAGTAAGACCAAAATTTAAATTTTTTTGAGGCTCTATGATGTGTTGGCAGAAGTAATATATATATGCATTTATTACTGTACAGTACGCGGCGCTGTATGACCCCTGTGGTTTAGCGCTTCCTTTGATTATAATAATAATAATAATACTGTACAGTACATGTAATTTAAAAACAAATTTGTTGCAGCTACTGTAGTTTTCCTTCTCAGAACTTTGTTGTATACAGTACATAATAAAATCAACTTAAAATCTGTTTAGTAAAATTATATTTTGTTCATTCAGGTATGGAATATGAGTTAGCCTACAATAAAAATCAATGAATTATTTTCTTCATTTCAAATTTACAGTATATTGTTTTAAGACAAGTGCCAGTATGACAACATTTTCAGCCTTAAATAATTGCAATTTTACTCCATTACCATTCCTTTTTTTAGGTAATACATACTTGTAATGTTTTGAGTGTTGCTGAGAGTGGATGTATTTGTTTGTGCAAATGGTAAATATTGAGTCTAGCCAGCTGAGTGCATTTGTAAAATAATAAAAATTGACTTCGGTATCATCGGTTCACCCAGTGTATTTTATATTCTTATTTTCTTTTCTTGTAGACCTTTTATAAAGGTTTTTAATTATTTAGGGACTTGTACTCTTAGCATTTCTGCAGTAAGTAGGATTCTGGCTAGGAATATGTGATAATACCAGGAGGAAATTGCTTAAAATATAGAAGATCTGTCTTAGGATGGTAGAATTTTTTTGTATGATCTTTTCCACTTGTAACACACACTGTTTTATTTGCACATGTATTTAAAATACCTTATGTAATCTTGCTGCTTTTACTGTAACAGGACAGAATAAAAATGTACTAAAGCACCAAAGAAGTTTCTTCAGAGATACCATTCTTGAGAGTGATACAAGTTTTTGGGCTAATAATAAAGATGTGCATTACTTTTGTGCCTGTACTGGAGTAATGCAGTACAATACATATCTTCAGTAACCTCAAGTGTATCTATACTCATTCTTAGAAATTTTTTTGTTCTGCATGACTTGTAGAGAAAGTCTTATCAGATGGGCAAAAGCTATCTTGGTACTTTATGGTGTGTTATGTTATATGCATAGGTGCAATTCAAATTCAAGTGTGTTGATCCTATAGTCACACATTTAATAAAGTCTTTGATGTCATAAATATAAAATCAAAGCTGTAACACAAAATAAGGCAACTGCAGTGTTCTTTTCAATCTTTGATTAGTTGAATAATTCCAAGCATATAGCTGCTTGATTACACGTCATGTGGCTAATGTATAGTATGCTTGTCATACCGGGTGTTTCAGGGAGCTGCTCAGTGTTTGTTTTTCTATATTTTATTTACTTTTCTATTGTAATAAAAAATAGAATCAGGATCTAGTCAGCTTTTCTGTGAATGCAGCAGAAACTTTACTAACAATGGATAGTTATTGTCATAATGTTAGCCATTCATTGGTGGTGCATTTGTTACAGATTCGTCCATTAGTAGTGTACATCACTAAACTCAATATTGGGAAGTGTTGTTAACAGATCCAGGCTAAAAGCTTTAGTTATTCACTCAGTTTTGAATCTTGGCTGGTATCTGCAAATTCATTAAAATTTACTAAAAATTTGTATTATCATATGTACAATTTTGACTATATTGGAATATAAACTTTTATAAAGGAATGTTTATGTGCATAAGCTGATACCAGTACTGTAATGAAAGTAAGTATTAATCAATCTTATTTCTAATGATACTTCACAAAGCCTGGAAATGCAATCATAATGAATATAGATATGTACATAGCATTTGATATTTATTCACTGTTGCTACCTAGAATGTATGTAAGATTCTGTTCATTTATGGTAAAGAATTAATATTTTTAGTTGCTACCAATGTTTGATGAATTGTAATATAACATTGGTAGTATTTGTAATAAACCTTTGAAAATTCTCTTTTGCAAGTATTTTTAAACCAAGATTTACTTCAGGCCAAATTTTGGCAGTATTCTACAAGAACTGTGTTGATCTGATATTTTCTGTAAAAAATTATATTAAAAACAATTACAGTGGACCCTCGGTTTTCGTACAGCTCCCAACTCGAACAATTATGTAAGTGTATTTTTGGGTGTCTGAAATGACTAATCTAATTTACATTCGTCCTTATGGGAACAAATTCATTCGGTAATGGCATTCAAACAGCATTCTGGAAAGAATTATCGACGAAAACCGAGGGTCCACTGTATATGACAAAAGATTTTATGGGGAGGTTCTGAAACTTGGCTGGATAGGGAAGGCAAGTTGAAAGTAACACTTGTTAAAGAGTGTGTCTGAAAGTTTTTAATTAGATGTGGGAGTAGGTCAAGGCTCTTCTATCATGCCTCCTCTATTTTTTTTTCTTTTCATCATGACGCCCTAACATGATGCTTGTAATGCCCTGCATCAGAAATCTATATTTGTGAAGACCCTTAGAGGTTTAGTGCTTTTTTTATTATAATAATATATTTGTGAAGTTTATTCTAGAGGGTTGTCCACACAGACTGTGTTGATGTGAAACTATATAAACAGTACCTAACCTACAGCTGTAGTGCATTCAGAATGCCTCCAGGGACCGTTGCAATCCTTTTTTATTTATTTTTTTTACCTCTGAACTAGCATTTGTCTTTGACTATAGTCCTGGCTTTTAAAATGCAGTAGTAGTTTTCTAAGACTGCCACACCCACTCTCACTGATAAAAATGTTCTGCATTCCAACCAATAAACATGCTATTGAGCATAGTATGTCTTGGCTTAGATAACACAAATTGCAAGATGAGAGTCATAGTCTGTGTGCAAACCTCAAAAGCAATTACACACTCCAAGTTTGTGGCTGTAAGTGACACCACATTACAATTCATCAGCATTCCTATTTTTCTGTAAGAATTCTCCCTCAAGGGGCTCTTGATTCAAGGAATTTGAGCATGTCTCCCCTTGGATTGAACTCAATTGCCTCCCATTCCCCAAGTGCTGCATGACCCCTATGGATTTAGGGTTTTCCCCTTAATATAATAATGTAAGCTTTATCTTCTTTTTTTTATTGGTAAGACAAATTTTTTCTTACACCCAATTTTGCTGTATGACCCTTGTGGGTTTAGCACTTAGTTATGATTATTATAATTATAATACCCCAAATTTTGTAAGATAAATTACTTTTTTTGTGTAACTTTTAAATAGGTGTGAGACATGGGTATTCCACATTGCAGCAAAAAGATTCTAGAGTCAGTTATGTCATGTTTGAGAGCAACTTGTGGTGTGAATGCTATACAGAGAATCTGGAGCATAAAAGGTGATGTGGGGTCACCAGAAGAGTGAGGAGGATCGTTGAGGGAGAGATAGGATGATGAGGGTGTATAAATCTGGGGTGGAATGTAGAACGGGCAGGAATCGTCCTAGGAATGGTTGGAGGGAGGGGGTAAAAGGGGTTTTGAGTTTTTGGGCTTCAGTATGCAGCAGGCTTGTGTATGAGTCTTAGATAGGTGTGACCAAAGACAAGTGGTTATAAACAGATGTGTTCTTGGAATGTAAGCAAAGTAACTGTCATGAAAGGATTCTGTAAAACAAGTCATAGTTGAACTCTATGCCTGCATTTAAGGCGGGGTGGGGATGCTGCAGTTGAAGGATAATTTGATTTGCTATGTCTGCACACTTCTGGCAAGACAGCAACTGCATGAATGGTGGTGCTGTATGACCCTTGTGGGTTTAGTGCTTAGTTTTGATGATAATACTACGTAATAATAATGAATGGTGATGAATGTTTTTTCTTTGAGGTCACCCTGCCTTGGATTGCATAAATATATAAATAATATGGTAGTAGGTTGGTAGACAGCAACCACCCAGGGAGGTACTACCGTCCTGTCAAGTGAGTGTAAAACGAAAGCCTGTATTTGTTTTACATGATGGTAGGATTGCTGGTGTCTTTTTTTGTCTCATAAAAATGCTAAGTTATTTTCCTTAAGATAATTTCAATTTTTACTATTAACTACCATCCTACTAAACACTTGTTACAATGTAGTATCACCATAATGTAATTTGAACAAAGTAATATCATCATATTGTAATCTGAACAATATTTAAACAAGTCAAACTCAATCAATTTCTCCAATATTATGTATATAGACAGCCATTAGATTAAGATGCCCTCAATGCCATGGCATGTCAGTGGCTCTCCTTGCACTTCTATGTAAACTTCTATGTAAAATTTTGAAGAAATAAAATTTGTATTTGTATAGGTACATCTTGCTACTTCTACTTACACTTAGGTCACACTACACATGTATGTACACATTTTGTATACACACTCATCTGAGTTTTCTTTGATTTTATCTTAATAGTTCTTGTTCTTATTGCTTTTCCTTTCATATCCATGGGGAAGTGGAATAAGAATCTTTCCTCCGTAAGCCATGTGTGATGTAAAAGTCAACTAAAATGCCGGCAACAATGGGCTAGTAACTTTTTTTCCTGTATAGATTACTAAAAAGAAAAAGAAGAAAACCGTCAAGGTGGGATGTCTGAATGTGCGTGGATGTTGTGCGAATGATAAGAAAGAGATGATTGTAGATGTTATGAATGAAAAGAAGTTGGATGTCCTGGCTTTAAGTGAGACAAAGCTGAAGGGGGTAGGAGAGTTTCAGTGGGGAGAAATAAATAGGATTAGGTCAGGGGTTTCAAATAGAGTTAGAGCTAAAGAAGGAGTGGCAATAATGTTGAATAATCAGTTATGGCAGGTAAAGAGGGAATATAAATGTATAAATTCAAGGATTATGTGGAGTAAAATAAACGATGGATGTGAAAAGTGGGTTATAGTAAGTGTTTATGCACCTGGAGAAGAGAGAAGTGTAGAGGAGAGAGAGAGATTTTGGGAAATGTTGAGTGAGTGTGTGGGGAGTTTTGAACCAAGTGAGAGAGTACTTGTGGTTGGGGATCTTAATGCTAAAGTGGGTAAAAATGTTATGGATGGAGTAGTAGGTAAATTTGGGGTTCCAGGGGTAAATGTAAATGGGGAGCCTTTAATTGAGCTATGTGTAGAAAGAGGTTTGGTAATAAGTAATACATATTTTATGAAAAAGAGGATAAATAAGTATACAAGGTATGATATAGCACGTAATGAAAGTATAGTTTGTTAGATTATGTATTGGTGGATAAAAGGTTGATGGGTAGGCTTCAGGATGTACATGTTTATAGAGGGACAACAGATATATCGGATCATTATTTAGTTGTAGCTACAGTTAGAGTAAAAGGTAGATGGGACAAAAAGAAAATGGCAACAGCAAGTAAGATTAGATTTTGCCGAATGGCTAGTTTATTGTGAAACCCATATCCATCCTGTGGATGGATATTATTATTATTATAATCAAATAGAAGCGCTAAACCACAGGGGTTATACAGCGCTGCAGGTTATTGTAGGATGCAGGGAGAGTGGGTTGTAAGAGGGAGATGGACGATTAGTAGGGTATGGAGTGCAAGATGACGGTGGATAGTGCAGGGGTGGAGGGTAGCAAAAGATCGAGGTAGAAGGGACTGAGGGAGGTGCTAGAGGTATAATCTTCAGAGTTTGTGTAGTAAGTCAGTTTCTGTCAAAAAGTCAATGAGAGAGTCAGGATTAAAGGAGGGTCCATCTGCAAGAAGGGAAGGTAAAGAAAGGGCCGCAGAGCGAAGACATCGTTGGAGGTAAATTCTGCGTGCTCGTTGATAGAGTGGGCAGTCCAACAGGATATGTCGAACAGACACTGGAACCTGACAATGCTCACAGAGAGGGGCAGGGGGCCTCCATGAGATACCCGTGAGTAAGACAAGTGTGGCCGATGCGAAGACGGGAGAGTGTAGTCTCCCAACCTCGACATTGGTGACAAGAAGAAGGCCAGAAACCTATAACCAGTTTAATAGAATGAAGTTTGTTATTCAGCAGGTCAGACCAGCGTTGTTGCCAACGGGTGCGAAGGTGGGTAGCAATGACCGCAAAATAGTCCATAAAAGGAACACCTCTATATGAAACTGGAAGGTCATGTACTGCTGACCGCGCAGCAGTGTCTGCCTGTTCATTGCCCTGTACGTCAACATGACCAGGGACCCAACAAAAGACAATATCTTTATGCTTGCTAAAGATACGGCGTAACCAAA
Source organism: Cherax destructor (assembly GCA_009830355.1). Lineage (NCBI taxonomy): Eukaryota > Metazoa > Arthropoda > Malacostraca > Decapoda > Parastacidae > Cherax > Cherax destructor. Next base: position 374,759 of record WNWK01000827.1, read on the forward strand.
GGTGGATACGAAGAACTAGGGGGTGAGGTGTATCAATTTTACGGATAGCCTGTAAAGCACTAAGGGAGTCTGAAACGACCACAAATGGTGATACAGGCATAGATGCAATACGGATAAGTGCCACAAGAATGGCATACAATTCAGCCGTAAATATGCTAGCCGAGGGTAATAGATGCCCTCGTACGACACTGTCCGGAAACACTGCTGCGAATCCAACGCCGTCAGATGACTTTGAACCATCAGTGTATACTGCGATGGCATGGGAATGAGAACGGAAATGGTCTAGAAAGAAAGAGCGAGAAGCCACCGTAGGCAG